>NW_020769369.1:5102211-5131367 GCF_900518735.1 Pseudonaja textilis
CTTCCTTCCTTCCTTCCTTCCTTCCTTCCTTCCTTCCTTCCTTCCTTTTATAAGGCCACCATCTCATCATAGTGATTTGTGGTGGTGGTACAGTGGTTAGAATGTAATATTGCAGGCTGACTCTGCCCACTGCCAGGAGTTTGATCCTGACTGGCTCAAAGTTGATTCAGCCTTCCATCCTTTCAAGGTCAGTAAAATGAGGACATAGATTGTCGGGAGCAATATGCTGACTCTGTAAACTGATTAGAGAGGGTTGTACAATCACTATGAAGCAGTATATAAGTCTAAGCGCTATTGTCTTCACTGTTCTGAATGACTAGATCCATATATAAACACAATATAAAATAAACATTAAACTAAGAGCATATACCAAAAATAGAAAATGAATATTAGTACAATTGTTTTCAAAAAATGATCATACTGTCTTAGCTGATAAGAAATATATATGTTTTATGTCAATATTTGTATTTGTATATTGGTTTTGTTTGTAATGAAATGTGGTATTTTATACATTGTGTGTGTGTGTGTGTGTGTATTCTTTAATAAAGCTTATTTTAAAATAAATAAAAAATAAACATCAATAAAAATATTCATTGATTATGGGATATCAAGTAGTTTTCAATGCTTAACAGTCACATTTTCTGCATGGCAATTCATGCCCTGATCTTTTAAGGCTCCAGTGATTCACTCCTTACCACTGTAACTGTCTCTATATCCCTTTTTGTTGGTTATCCTTTTCTTCTCTTTGCTTCTACTCTTCCCAACATTAGAGCCTTTTCCAGAGAATAGAGTCTTTCCTTAATGTGTCCAAAGTAACATAATTTGAGCCTGGTCATTTGTGGCTCAAGGGAGAATTCTGAGTTGGTTTCTTTGAGGATCCATTTTGCTTCTCTTGTCTTCCATTCTCAGGATTCATCAATAATCTTTCTGTTCTGCTTCCTCAAAGTCCGATTTTTTCTCCTATAAAATGTCGCAGAGAATACCATGATTGCATAATTCCAATCTTTTTAAGTACAAAAACATTGTAGCATTTGAGTATCTATTCCAAGGACATCATAACTGCTCTATCAAATAGCAATACCATTAGCACGTAGACTTATATACTGCTTCACAGTGCTTTTACAGCCCTCTCTAAGCAGTTTATAGAGTCAGCATATTGCCCCCAACAATCTGGGTCCTCATTTTACCCACCTCGGTTGGATGGAAGGCTGCATCAACTTTGAGCCTGGTGAGATTCGAACTGCCAGATTGCTGGTAGTACTGCATTCTAACCACTGCACCACCGCGGCTCTAGTCGCGAATACTAGTCTGCAGCATATTTCTTAATCATTTGTTGAGGTTTAATTCCAAAAGGTAGAAGCTATCCACCATTTTAACATTTTAAGCAATGATATATCAACCTCATAATGGCAGCTGAGGGGAAAAAGCTAATCAATAGTAAAATAACATCTCATGGCTTCCAACTAATTTCCCAGTCCTCATAAATAGGAACACACCCAAATGCAAAGCTTTCTCAAAAGGTAGCACGATTCGGTCCTGACTGTGATGGTTTTTTTAAAAAACAGGTCACCCAAGTCCTAAAAACATGTGCCAAAGTTTTGCATCATTCTCCCCCACCCGCCTTCGTTAAGAACATAAATTATATATATATTCCCATTTTTACTCTTCTGCATAAATCTTAAGCATTGGGCAATCTGCATAACATCTGCACATTTATCAAATGTTGGACAAGATTTACAGCATAAGCATAATCAATGTCTGTGTTATTAAAGATAAATACTTCAATAACACACAGTAATTAGAAAAAAGTTCTGTCTGTGAACCTAACAAAACTGCCCTATGAAAAAAAAGTTCAAATATGCTAAATCTAGTTACTGTAGATCCTGAATAAGAAAGATACAGACAGTCCTTGATTTATAAGTGGTCATTTAATCACCCTTCAAAGTTACAATAACCTTGAAACAAGTGCTTTATAATCCCTCAAATCACTTCTGGACCACTGTAAATTATTGTGCCACCCCACTTCCCCCATGATTACATCACCACATTTGCGGGACTTGGCACCCTGTACACACTTACACAATTACATACCATCTCACTTAATGATCACTTCATTCAACAATTGAGATTCTCATCCTAAATGTAGTTGTAAATTGAGGACTATTTGTACTGTTAATCTAGTCTTGAAGTATTAGAATAACTTGTCATTTGGGGTCCCTATGTTTAATGCAAAATAATCCATGCTGGTCATAAATAAGGACTTTTTGCTTATTGCTTACTGTATTTAAATCAGTTTTATTTCCACTGTTTTGAGCAAGATACAATATCCTAAAAGTGTGAGATGCATCACCAAAGTATCGTGTTGCTATGCATACCCTAAATAGAAAGCACATTTCCCTAAAGCAGATTGGTATTCTAAAACAAATTCATTTGACTGAAACTCCTTCACACATTTCCAATCTTTAAAGGCACAAATAAGGTCACATTTGAACTA
The DNA here is from genome assembly GCF_900518735.1 of Pseudonaja textilis. Next base: position 5,104,706 of record NW_020769369.1, read on the forward strand.
ACCTCAACTGCTCATGATACATCTATGTTAGGATTGGGGGTAGCAATATGGGAATGGTTTGTCTGCTAAACAAGTAATTCCCTCAACACTGTACAACTATTTACAAAGTCTGCACTACTATTACTATTAATCTTCTCATCACTCCTTATCACCCATCCCCTCCCACTTGTGACTGTATGACTGTAACTTTGTCACTTGTATCCTTACGATTTATATTGACTGTTTCCTAGTATGATTTGATTGCTTACTGTACCCTGTAACTATTATTAAGTGTTGTACCTTATGATTCTCGACTCTTGACGAATGTATCTTTTCTTTTATGTACACAGAGCATATGCACCAAGACAAATTCCTTATGTGTCCAATCACACTTGGCCAATAAAGAATTCTATTTTGTTATTCTATTCTTTCCCTTCTTTGGGATGTTTTTTTTTTTAATCCTAGTAAACTCCACAATCTTGGCTTTCCTAATGTCTTCCATCAAGAATTAACTAGGTTTGATCCTGCTTAGCTTTTCAAGATCAGTCAAGATTATCCTGGTACTTCACCTAGCTTGGTCTAATTGTTACTGAAAAACAGTGGAAACTAAGGAGGAGGCCAGAGACCATACAAAGGGTTAGGAGGAATGACCCTGGAGCTTGCGGGCAGTAAAATATTTATTTGGAATTAATGTGAAAAACGGCCTGTATGTATAAATCTCAGATACCTTTTCCTTTGTATTGGATGTACCACCTTTCTCTAAACTTATTTGTAAGGTTAATATAATTTATACATCATGCAGTTTCTTAAAGGTTTGACAGATGGGGAAGGAGCAACTAACGTCCTTCATACTATCTGAATGAAGTCATGATTATGAAACAGAAAGATTTGACTCCTATCATATATTACAAATGGCCAAATGTTCACTTGGGATGCTCTGGTTTAAAAAAAAAAGCATCTGATTTGTCAGCTAGTTATTTGACAGCAGATGTTATAGCTAATTTAGTGACATCCACCTCAGGAAGAGTGCTTTAAGGCTGCATCAATATTTCATGCTAATGTACTTTAATTCAAATATGCTTTCTTGCTATCCATCCACTTGCTGACATGTAGAAAGGAAGGATTAGTTGTTAACATGAAGGTTAAAGAAGACACTATTGAAAAGACAAAAGTTAGGAAGAAATTCAATAATAATAAGTTTAAAGATGACTTCAAACTTTTGGTCTAGAAAGAAACACCATGTTGACCTAAAAATTACTTTTATTAGAATAACTACAATAGAAACTTGGAAATCTGAATATACTTCTCTTATTCCCTCTTTTATCTTCATACGTATTGTGTAGGAGGTGTTTGAGATTTTTCTAGGGCTGGGCTGAAGCCTTCTTTATCCAGGATCATACTTTATATTCAGTACAAGCCCTAAGGATATATGTAATGGTATGTGGAAATGGCCTTGGGAGACAGGAGGAGTAGTTACAGTGTATTATAGTCTGATAAATGAAATTTGAGTCTTCAGGAAGAGAGGTGGAGGAAGCATTCTGTCCAGTGTTAGGAAGAATAAAATTTGATGGAGGGTAGGAATATTTTCAGATTTGCAAAATTCTGTTGATGTAACCTTACATTAAAGATAGAGTTAGTGTTGGTTGTAGTGCTTCTTGTTTGGATTACTTAAAGGGCTAACAATATCCTCAACTCTATCGGTTTTATTATTCTTAGAGAGAATGAATGCTGCATAACCTCCCAGGGAATGTCACTATCAAGTGATAAGATACTCTAAAACTGCACAAAAGAAAGTTTGCAGTATAAACTAAAATTTTAATGATTTCATCCATCTCTCTCTTTTCATTTCCCACCTTTGTTAATAGGAAATGGATGAAAATGGATGAAGTAAACAAAAATTCCTTAGGTATTTTGAAAAGATGATGTTTCTGTCTTTTCTAAAACTGAACCAAGTAAATTAGCAATTAAAAACATTCTGGGTATCTCTACAAACACTAGGTAATGTATTCATTCAAATAAAGTTGATATGTAATTCTTTAATGGGATTCCAGTCAATTAGATTATATTGATGCCCCATGGAAAAATTAATATACCTATTCAAAAAGTGTTATCATGATAACAGATACTGTCGACAGCTATTATAGTGAGACTTGGCATCAGTAAGATTATTTCTACTCCCAAAAAGCTTTGTAATATATCTTCCCTTGAGCTGCTAAGCCATTATCTTTATGGGTCTTTTTTCTTCTGAACTAAACTAGCAGACTTGAGAGGTTGCCAGCCTCCCCAGCTGGAAGTCAGCACAAGCTACTCAGATTCTTGACATGGCAAACCATTAAAGCATCCTTGTTACATATTAGGAGGAAACAACTTTAAACAGTTTTAAACAGCCTTCTGTCAAGGTGAGCATGTAGATTTTTTTTTCATACCAACCAAAGTTGAAATATGTTACTCCTACCACTTTTTCAGCAACTTAGTGGGCACTTTGCTTTAAATTTCTCAGGCTGAGAAACCTGCTAGTTGGTAGTTGATTTTTTTTAAACCATGATTCCCAGTGTGGATCTTTCTAGCTCTCAACAGAACTTCCATGAAGACTAGCTACTCTGTGATGGAGAATAGATAAGACAGTTGCTGAGGGACTGTCACCTCTGTTTTTAGTACTAGAAAGAAATGGTCACTTGGTGGAGTCCTGGATGCTCTTTGAGCTTGGTTGTTTTCTTGTAGATATTCCATTACTCAAGTAGATAGCATCTTCATGGCTAGAAAGGAGTTTGATTTGTTCTCTGTTCATAGAAAGTGGCTTGCCTTGTCAGTGTTGGTCAGAGTGTTGTTTTCTTCTTGGTAGTTCCTTGGAGTTTTCTGTTTGATTGTTTGCTTGAGTTGGTGTGGTATTGTCTACTGCTTGTTGGTCTAGTAATAATCCTTGTTTATCTAGGTGTTGATTGCTGTGGAGGACATATTTTGGTCTTTTTGTTTCCTTAACAGATAACAGATAATCAGAGTTGAAAGGGACCTTGTAGGTCATCTAGTCCAATCCCCCCGCTCAAGTGGGAGACCCTACACCATTTCTGACAAATGGCATCCAATCTCTTCTTGAAAGTCTCAAGTGATGATACTCCAACAACTTCCAAGGGCAAGCTGTTCCACTGGTTGATTGTTCTCACTGTCAGAAAGTTTCTCCTTATTTCCAGGTTAAATCTCTCCTAGATCAGTTTCCATCCATTATTCCTTGTCTGGCCTTACACTGCTTCAGAAAATAGTTTGACCCCCTCCTTTCTGTGGCAGCCCCTCAAATATTGAAACACTGCTATCATGTCTTCCCTGGTCCTTCTCTTCACTAGATGCCCAGCCATGCCCAGTTCCTGCAACCGTTCTTCATATGTTTTAGTCTCCAGTCCTCTTATCATCCCAGTTGCTCTTCTCTGTACTTTTTCTAGAGTCTCATCATCTTTTTTATAATGTGGTGACCAAAACTGGATGCAATACTCTAGGTGTGGTCTTACTAAGGCTTTATAGAGTTGTATTAGTACCTCACTTGATCTTGATTATATCCCTCTGTTAATGCAATTTAGGATTGCATTAGCTTTTTTGGCTGCTGCTGCACACTGCTGGCTCCTACTTAGCTGGTTGTCCACTAAGACTCCAAGATCCCTCTCACAGTTACTGCTATTGAGCCTGGTTTCACCCAGTTTATATGTGTATTTTTGGTTTTTCTTGCCTAAGTGTAGGAGTTTACTTTTCTCTACATTGAATTTCATTTTGTTAGATACGGCCCAGTGTTCTAGTCTATCAAGATCCATCTGGATCTTGAGCCTATCTTCTTGGGTGTTAGCTATTCCTGCCAGCTTAGTATCATTTGCAAATTTGGTAAGTTCCCCTTCTATTCCCTCATCTAAGTCGTTAATGAAGATATTGAAGAATACTGGGCCTAAGACAGAACCTTGTGGCACCCCACTGCTTACTTCCCTCCATGTAGACTTAGACCCATTAAAGACTACTCATTAAGTATGGTTTGTCAGCCAGTTGTGAGTCCATGTAGTGGTGGTGCTATCTATTTCGCTTTTTTCTAGCTTACAAGAAGTAGGTTGTGGTCTACTTTGTTGGATGTCTTGCTGAAATCTAAATATATTATGTCCACAGTATTTCACTGGTCTACTAATTTGGTCGCTATGTTGAAGAATGAAATAAGATTGGTTTGGCATTAGCTCTTTGAAATGTTGTAAATGTTGCTTATCTTTATGTGCCAGTTGGTGGCTGATTTGCCTGAGTGCTGTGATTTTAGGAATTCCCTAGCACTTTTAATTTAGCTTGATCTCAGGATGCTCATAGGTTACCAGTTAAAAATAAATTTTATCCATGTATTTGCATTAATTAGCTTTCATTATGTTTTCTGACTGCTAGTTGGTATGTATTTTCTTCTCGGGCTACTGGTTTACTTGAAGTGTTTTGGAGGTTTTTAATTGGTTTGTGTGCTATGGTGATAGCCCCTTAGATATTGGAACACTGCTATCATGTCACCCCTAGTTCTTCTTAAAAGTATGAAATTACTAGAGACAAGTGTAAAATTATTCATTTAAAAATGAAAAGCACAGGTGGGGATGTGCATATTTAGTTCAGCAATGAGGAAAAAAAAATAACTTGGAACAACAACTCCCTATAAATGGCAGCAGTGTGATGTGATTTGAAAAAGAGCAAATGAAATTTTAGACTGTATGAACAAGAATTTGGAAGCAAAAAAAGTTTCCAAAGCATGTGAAACAAAAGTTCCATTTCATTCTGGGCTAGTACAACTCAAGTCAGCATTGCATCCTAATCTGGTGCCATATTTTAAGAAGCATTTAGAAAAACTGGGAAAGGATGACCACGAGTTATATAGTTTTATGAAAAGGGACTGAAAGAACTGGACATGCTTCACCAGGACAGAAGGAGACAGAAAAGGGATGTGATAGCATTCTTCACATAACTGAAAGAATGTCACACAGAAGAAAATCATATTCTTTTTATTTTCCCAAAATAATGGATTCAAGTTACAAGATGGCAGATTCTGGCTGAATGTTGGGGATAGTGTAAAAGTTACACCAGTTTGTCAGTTGGAGCCAATTATCTACAGAGTTCATTTGTTTTTATATTTGAATACTGCTCTTGGACTTTTCAACACATACCAGTTGTGAATAGTTGAATAGATTAAATGAAATAATCCAAGCGAGGCAAAACAACAATCGGTGCACACTGTCCGGCAATCAGTCACTTAAAAGTAATACTGGGAAGCAGACTGTCCTGTACTATGGAAATGGTACATGGTGCAATTGTCACAGACCAGAGTGAAGAAGAAACATAGACATATTAAGCTGGGATGGCAATGTTGTCAATGATAGATCCTACTGAAATAAACTCTGAGTAGTTGATCACTCAGAAGGCTCTATGCATCCCTTCCACAAAGTAATCAAAAAGGCACACATATACTATTAATAAAAGATTAATTGATGGGATTCTATCGGTTTGTCCTGGTTCTGCCAAACCACTAGCTCTGAAGATCATCTGGGAGCAAATTGGTTTGCTCCAACGATCAGCTGATGGGCCCACCTGCCCACCCTGGCTCCATACTGACTTTTATTTCTTGCTTTTGAACCTGCATTGAGCGGCACAACGGATTGCCACATGTCAACTGTTGAAGATACAGGGAGAGTGTAGGAGTGCAGGAGAAGGTCAGTAGGAAAGCCTCTGCACGTGTGCAAAGTGCGTGTTTGCCGTGCACGTGCACAAGGTGTGCACGCGCACGTAAAGCATGCTCACTAAGCCACACCCACCAAACTGGTGGTAAAACAATTTGAATCCCACCACTGGATATTCTCTTCTTCTCTTCTTTGCCTGAGAATGTTCCCTGGAATCTCTGTGGCTGAAATCCTGAGATGGGATTGTTGTGAAACTCTTATCACAGCTGGGCTTCAATACTGATTTAGTCTGTATATAGTGAAACCAGGTATTCCCTGCATGGTAACACAATCAAATTTCCACTGCAGAAGCAGAATATTATCAAAAGCCATGATTGTCGTCCTATATATTCAAAATTGTAAGTACAGAAGCATCTTACAAGCTGATTCTATACATGTTTATTCAATAATAAAGTCCACTGAGTACAAAGATATATTCTTATAAGAATAAGATTTTGACCTTGGAGGAGAAAAATCTATACATGCAGAAAGCTTCAAAATTGAAGGAGGAAAAAAACCTGAATAGTATTAGATCAAATATTTCAAACTTTATCTTTCCCAACAGCATAATGAATCTGGTACATTTACCATACTGAGCTATCTGAAATTTGCACTAGAAAAAGAGCTTGTCCTCTTATAAAATATTAGACATGGCAATATGTATTATTTAAGATAATCAACGTAGAAATGAGAATTTTCCTGACAGTTAGGACAATTAATCAGTGGAATGGCTTGCTTTCAGAAGTTTTGGGTGCTCAATCACTGGAAGTTTTTAGAAAGAGACTGGACAACGAGTTGTCTGAAATGCTATAGAGTATCCTGCTTGGGCAGGGAATTGAACTACAAGACCTCTAATGTCCCTTCCAACTCTGTTATTCTATATTCTGTTATTCAGCCTTTGGGTTTTAGGAAATGAAATAATTTCAGAACATCTGTAATTTAAACTGGAATCTTAAATTTACTTACCTGGGAATAGCTGCACTAAGTCAGAATGTGGTTCATTTGGTTGTTGCTTAGCATGCTGTAAACTCAGTCAATTTATTTTGTAAATTATGTAAGATTATAGTTTAGCGTGAAGTATAAATTATATCATTATAGCTTGTTGGTCAAAAGGTATAAGACATCTTCTGGCTTAGGACAATATGCAAATCCAGTCAAAGGTATTTCTTCATATTCAGTGGTATGCCCTGTGAAATGTGAATTGGTACACATGCAGAGCAGGGGTGGGATTCAATTTTTTTAACAACCGGTTCTGTGGGCATGGCTTAGTTGGTGGGCGTGGGTTGATGGTAATGTGACTGGCTGGCTGTGGCCAACTCAACATCACTCACATCGAGGCAAAAATCTCCTCGCCTGGCCTCTCATGACTGTGGGGATGCTGCAACAGTCATAAGTGTGAAAAATGGTCATAAGGCACTTTTTTCAGTGCCATTGTAACTTTGAATGGTCACTCCACACAAGCAAAGTACCAGCAAAAGAGGGAAAAAAAACTCCAGAGAAGTTCCAGAGACAGGAAGTCTGCTCCTGCCAAGAATGTAATATGGGTTAATGGAGAGGCAATTTCTTTAAGCAACACCAGAATGTTTCCTTCTTGCCTTCCTTACAGGATTAGACCAGTAATTTCTTCTAACAACCAGTTCTCCAAACTGCTTAGAATGTTAACAACTGATTCTAGCAAATAGGTGCGAACCTGTAGAATCCCATCCCTGATGCAGAGATTATACATACATGGTATTGTACTAATTCTCTATTTCAGATGATGTTCTGCTTTAGTTGAGCTATCTCCCAAATCTTTCCCAGTCTCCCAAATTAATACTACACTCATCTGAATGAATGATTCAACTAATACAACCCTAGTTATATATCAGTATAAAAATACATGAACATGAAATGTTTTATATGAAGTTTTGGTGTAAAAATATTACTTCAAATGAGAATTACCCAATTGTTATCAAAGACTTTGACTATTGAATTTTATGTTTAATTCTATTTTATCATAAAATAGACAGATCAATTAAATGCTTACTCACCTATTTTGTCCCAGAGATTTTTTATATAGCCTGAATTTACCTGATTTTCATAGCTTTCCTCATTATTACACACCAGAGGATATTAATTTAGTCGGGACATCATTTGGTAGAAGTATGTTATACTTAATTAATCAATATCAAAATACAGTTTAAATTGTTTCCTTGCTTTGGAATGCCTTCGATATGTTCAAGATTTCTGGATAATGTAATTGTTCCTGAAGGTGAACATTAGGATTTGTTATGCCAAACCATCCTGATCTTTCATAGTCTATGAAATTTTTGCATTTCTTGTCTTGTCTTGTTTTAGCTCAAGCTACCACAATTTTCAGAATGCATTATTCACTCCGTTGGTTTCTCAGTGTGTGGTTCTTTTACCAAACCACCATGCTCTTAAGTTTATGGCTACAAATTACAGATATGCAAAAAGAGATTGCAACATGACCAGATGGTTTTCCTGTACAAGATCATTATGGACACCATATGGATGGAATAAAGAATTCTTGTTTTAGCAGATGGGTCACTACAGCAAATAAACAGGACCCTATATTCAGCAGAAAGCTAAATGTTCTACTGTAGTAAAATTCTGCAAATTCATCCCAATAATCTCCATCAGTAATAGTCATGAATCCAAAAATTTATGAGAAGAAAATAGATAAGTGATATTCTGTGGACATAATACTATTGGAAGGACATTTGTAAGCTTCCCAAACTCACTTAGTTGTGTTGGTTGACTATAGATGTTGAATAAATAAATACAATAAACCACAGGTGGTTTATTTGTGGTTGTCCTGCTAGAGCAGGGCTGTCAAACTGGCAGCCTATGGGCCAGATGCATCATACGCAGATCACAACCACCCCAGGTCCACGAATGGAGAAAACATCACATGACGGCAATGTGACGTGGCGAGTTTGACACCAGTGTGCTAGAGGATAAAATTTCCCTTAAATAAAAAAAAAAATCACAAATGTAGCCTCCAAGATTTTAGTGTGAAGTAAGTGTAGTTAAATTAATTTGGATTCAAACTCAAGATAATAAGGCTATTTCCTCACGAGGATTCTGGACCAGCACGAAAGCACCTTCAGATGTCTGTGTTCTCACAGTATTGCATATGAGAGACAGATAAATTGATTTACTTCTGGGTCATTTTCCTGAAATATGAAAAGCATGAGATTTGGAGTGGCCAGGTTTCCCGTTCATGCTTCAGTTGTCATCCACTAGCTTAGCCCTCTTTTAGATGCTGAAGCAACTTTATGAAACAAGCCAGGCTTAATTTTTCCAACCAATTTTTACTCAAGTTCCTTCTCTTTATATTCTTACATAAAACAGCCTGCATAAAACTCTTTCTTGCAACTCTCTTGTACATTTTGAAAAAGTACCTGGCTGCTAAATTTCCATGACATGGCTGTTCTCAGTCAGAATATACTGTAAATGCAAAATACATTTTCACAGTCAATTTTTTCTGTCTCTTTCCAATAATCATGTTGTTTGAGGAAATGGCTAAATGCATAGAGCAAATAGTGTTTCCCAACCTTGGCAATTTTAAGGTGTGTGGACTTCAACTCCCAGAATTCCTCAGCCAGCATGAATGAACCAAACGGTGAAGTAATCTAAACAGTTATATTGATGGCTATGTCCTAAACTGCATGACTGATTATTATCTGTAATTTAACACTAACCTATCAAATAAAGGTATAATTGCATACTCTGCTGAAAGGGCCTAAGATCTTAGGCTTCCTTTGATTCCAGTACCAATTTTATAAATAAATAAATAATTGTGTTTTTGTGTAATCATGTCTGATTTTGGGATCTAACATCCCTAAAACATTCTGTTTCATTATCAATAGTATCTAAAGCTATTAAGACCCAGAAATGTACTAACTTCAGCTCCCTACAAGACACCATCAAGCACCTTCAATGCTTTCTCTTTACTTTGTTCCAGGCTAAAACTCAATTATAAAGGATCTATATAACTTTATATATTTATTTGTTTGGTAAATTTATATAGCTGCTCAGAGTCACTCAGTTGGAGAGATGGACAGTATATAAATTTAATACATAAAAATATAGCTACTTACCTCACGTAAGTGACTCTGAACTGAATGCAAAGTTTCAAACACCAAACAACACAACAAAACAAACAAAACCATAGCAAGAAAAAACATTTAAAAGCCAATAAAAACCATTCTAAAAACACATAGTGTTTAGGAGAGAGCACTCAATTTCCTAGCAATACTAGGAGCCAGTTTGTAAGCTCCAAACTTATGCTAAGAAACTTCCAGGTCAATCATGTTTTCAGGTCCTTCCAGAGGACAGCAAGGTTGAAGTTAATTTGACCTCAACAGGAAAGATGTTCCAATGGGTGGGTACTGGAGCAAAAAAGGCTCTCCTTTTGGATCCCATCAGATGACATTCCTTTGTAGATACATACCAAATATGTCCTTCCTGCCTGGCTGGATGAGATAGGCGTGTTTAATTGAGGAAAGATGCTTTTTCAAATAATCTGGCCCCAAACCACTTAGGGTTTTCTAGTTCATTACAAACTCCTTAAATTGAACCCAGAAGCCAACTAGTAACCCATGTAGGCCATGAAACAGAGGTGTAAGGTATGCTGATTTGCTGCACACATAACTGTCCACATTGTTGTATTTTGCATTCATAAATGAGATGAAAAACAAAAACAAAGTACAGGAAATGAGACTAATATGTTTGTGACTCCCCGATGCTCTCTGAACTTGATTGCGTGCTTGTAAACACGCACTGATGATGGTACCTAGTCTGTGAACTGAAATTCCTGAACATTCATGAAATTTGAAGTTATGTAATGCAAACAACCAAACTCAGAGAGCACTAAGGCTTTCATGTTTAACTCTCAGCTGCACATATTCTCTTCTTTTGACATCTATTTTATTTCTCGAGACCTCTCGAGAATGCATATACAATTGACCATTCTCATCTATGTGCTACTAAAATTCTTGTGTCTGATTTATTATTTTTAACCTTTAATTGGGTGAAACAGTGCATCATAGGTCTGTGGAGATTCTCAGTCATCTAGGTCATAGTTGTCTCAAAGGTGCTTTTCCTTCAAAAGGCAACTGGACTGTTTTTTTTCTTGAGGAAGAAGAAGAAAATATTTTGCTTCTCATCCAAGAAACTCCATCAGCTCTGATGGTGGGGTGGTTTTTTTTTTTTTTTTTTTGAAAAGATAGGTACTAAGATTTGAGACTGGATGGTGTGGGGAGGAATAGAAGGACTGTATTCTCTGCAGTCATTTGGTCATTAGTACTCTCTGAGAGTTGTTGAGACCACTTGCGGGTTTATCTGTGCCCTTAGGGTCATCTGATTCAGAGTGCAATTGGTTGTGGAATCTTCTTGGAACTGCTGCAAGGGTTGTGTTGTAAATTGGAGATAGGTGGTACCTTATTCCTCCCCCTCTGTTGAAGGAGGGTTCAGTTCTAACATAGAAGGATTCTTTTACCTCTCTTTCAAACCGATGGTCTTCTCTATCCAAAATGTGAACTCACAGAGCACAGAGTGAATTGGGACATCAGCAGATAGTTGGAAGTTATTTCCACTCCCTCTGCTTTTTTGCCCACTTGTGGTCATTCAGTTTCTCTGTTTGGGGAATGTCTCTGAAATGATTCAAGGAACATCATCAGAGTTGGAAGGGACCATGAAGGTCTTCTAGTCCAACCCCTTGCTCAAGCAGGAGACCCTATACCATTTCAGACAAACAGCTGTCTGGGTTCTCTTAAAAGCCTTTAATGTTGCAACATTCACAACTTTTGAAGGCAAGCCATTTCACTAGTTGATTGTTCTCACTGTCAGGTAATTTCTCCTGAGTTTTAGGTTGCTTCTCTCCTTGATTAGTTTCCATTCTTTGTTTCTTGTCTTGCTTTCTGATGCTTTGGAAAAAGTTGACCCCTCTTCTTGTGGCAGTCCCTCAACACTGTTATCATGTCCTCTCTAGTTCTTTTTTTCACTAGACTAGACATTACCAATTCCTGCAATCATTTTTCATATGTTTTAGTCTCTAATCAACTTTGTTGCTTGTCTCTGCACTCTTTCCAATAGGTCATGGGCTGTCTAATCCCATATAAATGGCTAAAAGGACACACTTGCCTTGCCTAATATTCCAAATATCTGTATTGATTTCAAGAATAAGTAAATGGCGTGTGGTTATTTGTGAAGCTTATACCAATTGTCTTTTTCTTTCTCACAGCTTTGTAATTGGTAATTTTATCCCTTGGGGAGAACATTGATCATAGTGAAGAAAGTCAGACACCTTGTTCTTCTCCCCTGAAGTTACATAGCCACCATCTTGTCTTGAATTGCAAACAAGTTCTTTTTCTTTGACTTTACTTAAGCCTTTTTGGTTTGGCAATAGTATTTAAAGATAGGATTGAATTCTGAATGTAGAGAAAAATCCATGCATGTTCCCCAATAATTGGCAACACAGATGATTTGTTTGTAACACTTATACTGTTGTTCCATTTTATTTCTCTGCATTAATAGGAGCCATAAAATGAGACAGTGAAGCATTGAAATAAATAAACAAAAACAAAAACCTGGAACGTTAGTGATAAATGGTGCTTATATTAGTCAAACTAATGTAAGCGAACTAGTAAACATTGAAAACATCACTGTCAAATTATTTATAGAGCTTCCTTTCAGGTTTTTTTCCCCTGAACATTGACTGCTTCTAACACATGCAGTTGTCAATAAGCTTCTGTGAATCAAGGCACTTAGAGATAAAGAAAAACAACTCAAGCTCAGGATTTTTGGCAGTAGAAAATTACCAAGAAAAAAATATATAAAGAAGTTGGGGGAGGAGAGAGAGAAAGCATCTTTGGTTCCATTATAGTTCAGGCTGAGTGCTTTTGACTTCTTAAACAGATATCTCCTACTTGCTACTATTAAATAAATGACAACATGATAAACTCCCAAAGTTGACTGATCGAAACATCAAAGAGAGCCTGAAGATGGCAGTCTGGTGTTTTCTTATGGAGTTGGGGAAGAGAAGTTGAAGGAAGCCTTTCTCTCAGTGGTGGGATTCAGTTTTTTTTGACTACTGGTTCTGTGGGCATGTCTTAATGGGCGTGGTGTGGCCTGGTGGGCATGGCTTGGTGGGCATGGCAGGGGAAGGATACTGTAAAATCTCCATTCCCTCCCATCCCACTAACCTGCTTTCCAGCTCCATTCTCCTTTGCAGGGCAACAAAAGGAGACCCAGCCATTCATCTGGGACTCAGGAGGCAGAGAATAGATGGGGGCAAGACCAGTCAGAGGTAGTATTTGCTGGTTCTCTGAACTACTCAAAATTTCCACTACCGGTTCTCCAGAACTGGTCAGAACCTGCTGAATACCACCTCTGCTTCCACTGCACACAATTCCCTACGTGCCAATGGAGTGGATAGAAAATGTGATACTTCAACATTGGTATGGGAATAAAATCTTTAAGAAGGCTTTCTGGGAATGAGATCCAGGAGGGCACAGCTTTGTATGTACCTGATCCAGTGAGAGGCCCTTAGCGATCTCTGAGCTTGGTTGTTTTACTTGCAGATGTTTCATTACCTAAACTAGGTAACATCATTAGGGCTCTAGACACTGGGAAGGCTGCATTTAAGACTTTCAAAGCTTCATACTGATGCTAGGAACCAGTTTTGAGCCCTCTATATCTGAAACATGACTGTCTTTCTGAATACCCTAGAACTTGAATAACCTTTGAAAACTACAGCAAACAATAATGGCTCTGATGATCTGATAACATGACATAGGATATCACAGTTTTCATTTATTTATTCATTGAGGCCATTTCTTTTCTTTTTTTAATAGTGCAATTCAAGGTAGTACATGAAGGGCTTCCAGGCAATATCAGATCCAGACACTGAGTAGTTTCAGGATGAAGGCATTAGGATCTGCCCTAATGAAAGGTGGAAAATAGGCTACATATTGCTAACATAATATGCTTGACCTATCTTGTAACTGAAATTAATATTAGGCATTAATATTCAGTAATGGGAAGTTGGATGAACTACAACAGGGGTCCCCAACCACCAGGGGTCCCCAACAGGGGTCCGTGGAGGCAGGCAGCATGCAAAACCACACCCCTCTGGTAGAGGTGGTTTTCAGCAGGTACTGACCAGTTCTGGAGAACCGGTAGCAGAAATTTTGAGTAGTTCAGAGAAACAGCAAATACTACCTCTGACTGGCCCCACCCCCATCTATTCTTTCCATCCTGAGTCCCAGCTGGTCAGCTGGGTCTTCTTTTGTTGCACTGCACAGGAGAACAGAGCTGGAAAGCAGGTTAGTGGGGTGGGGAGGAAATGGAGATTTTACAGTATCCTTCCCCTGCCATACCCACCAAGCCATGCCAAGCCCACCAAGCCATGCCCACAGAACTGGTAGTAAAAAAATTTGAATCCCACCACTGCCCTCTGGTCCATGAAAAAAACTTCTTTGGGAGACCAATCCTTGGTTCCCAAAAGGTTGGGAGCCACTGAACAACACCATTTCTTTCCACTGCTATTGTTTTCCTGAGTTGAAGCTTATTGAACAGAATGTTGAGATAATTTATATTCCTAACTCTGAATGGAGATTTCCAGATTTAATCCATGCTGCTTTATTACCAACAGTTTCACAAAAATATATGATTTATTGAACTCTTTATCTGTAATCGTTATGGTATAAGTAGAAGGTTCATAAATGATTAGCTTTATCTTTGTGAGTTAGGAAACAATGTCATAATACCTAAGCAGCTGTATCCTTTATAAGAGAAAATGAATGTTTTACATAAAAAAGCTATTAAATATATATATTTAATATTTAATATATATATTAAAAGCTATTAAATAAATATATAACCAAAATGTAAACGTTAAATGTTAAAAAAATACCTGTCACAATGCAGTGACACTATAACAAAAGGAAGCTATTGATCTGTGACACACAAGGATAATGAATCTGTGAGTGCTTAGAAAATAGCACCCTATTGATCAATTTGCATTAAATCTGCATATATAAAAATATTCCCTTGCTATGAGCTGTAGTAGTGCGATGGTTGGAATGCAGTATTGCAGGCTAACTCTGCTCACTGCCCACACTTTGATCCTGACCAGCTTCAAGTTGACTCAGCCTTCCATCCTTCTGAGGTCAGTAAAATGAGGACCAAGATTTCTGACTTTGTAAATATGCTGAACTTGTAAACCACTTGGAGAGGGCAATAAGTTTACATGGTGCAATAAGATAGTGTGTTTGTTAGTAGGATTCACTGTGTTAGGGATTTTTTTCCTTTTTTCCCCCCCTGTGAGTTGTGTTGGGGGGGAGGTATGAAGGGAGACTCAGCCAATCTCATTGTACAGTTGTTGTACTCTAATAATAAAAAAATGATTTGATTTGTATAAGTCTAAGTGCTATTGCTATTTCAATGCTGGTTCATCATCGTCAGCCTGATCATTGGGTGTTCCTAAAAGTGATAAGCCAGGAAACCAGGAAATTAATTAATTAAGTAAGTAAGTAAGTAATTCACTCCCTCCCTCACATATTTATTTATTAAATTTGTTTGCCACCCATCTCATCTTAGGTGACCTTAGGCTTGAAGATCATCCCCACTGTTCAGTTAAAGGAAGTAAATACTTGCATTGGACAGCAGTGATATAGGAATCTGTTGGAGATTGATGATTATTTTGTATTGGATGGGGAAAGGCAATGGTATACCTCTTCTGCATTTTTCCAAGAAAACCACATACATAGACAAGATAAAGTAGCTGATGTTTTAGTATTGAATGATGGACTCTCAATTCATCCTCAACATGCCACTAGACCCCTAGTATGTTTATAACTATCAGCATAGCACAGATTACTGCTGGTTTTTTCCTTTAGTACCAAATTAGTGAGAGCTTCTAGAAGGGGCAAGAAGTAGTATTATATTGACATCTATAAAGACATAAAAAATGGAAACAGACCAATTTGTCATAATTATTTTCTTTAAGTGACTTACAGTGTGGTGTTAACCAAATTCCTAGATATTTCACTTTCTTTGTCACTTGTATTTCCATTGTTCCTTCTAATTCTATTTTCTGTTTTTCTGTTAAATTTTTGGTCATTAATTTAGTTTTTTTCTTATTTATTTTAAGTCCTGCTACTGCTCCAAAATTCTCCAGTTCTTTCATCAATTTTAGTCCCCTATCTATTGGTTCTTCAATAAAGAAGATCATATCGTCCGCAAATGCTTGCAATTTAAATTCCTCTTTCTTAACCATTAATCCCTTTATATCTGAATTTTGCCTAATTCGCGTTAATAATGTTTCTAATGATAATATGAAGAGCAGTGGGGATAGTGGGCAGCCCTGTCTCACTCCTTTTTCTATCTTTATTGGGCGGGTGTGTTCCCCATTTATTATTATATTAGCTTGTTGTGTGTCATAGATAGTTGTTATAATATTTTCAAATTTGGTACCCAGATTCAAATTATAAATTTTTTGAATTAAAAATTGCCAATTCAGATTATCAAAAGCTTTCTCTGCATCTAAAAACATGAGTGCTACTTGTCTCTCAGGGTGGGCTTCATAAAATTCTAGTACGTCTAATACTATTCTTAGATTATTCTTTATTTGCCTAGCTGGGAGGAATCCGTTTTGATCTTCATGTATATACAAGTTTAGCAGTCTTTTTAATCTGTTTTCTATAATAGAAGTAAATATTTTATAATCAGTATTTAGAAGTGAGATCGGCCTATAATTGTTTATATATCTAGGATCTGTATCCTCCTTCAAGATCAACGAAATCAACGCCCCCTTCCATGAGTCCAGCATCCTGGCTGCTAGTAAAACATCATCAAAAACTTCCAACATAAATGGTCCAATTTGTTCTACTATACCCTTATAGAGCTCCCCTGGGATTCCATCTGGGCCTGGAGTTTTGTTATTTTTCTGGTTATCTATTGCTGATTTCAATTCCGATTCAGTAATGTCTTTATTTAATAGATCTGCCATTTCTTCCCCAATTACCTTATCTTTAACTTCATCTAAATAATTCCTTATTCTATCTTCACTAACCTCTTCTTTTTTGTATAAATCTTCAAAGTATTTATGAATGATTTCTTTTTTCTGTTCTATTTCCTGGTATATATCTCCCTTGCTATCTATTAACTGATATATCATTCTCTTTTCTTTCTTTCTTTTTAATTTATAAGATAGCCATCTTCCTGGCTTATTGGCATGTTCAAAATAGGTTTGTCTGGTCAAATTCAAATTTGTAATCATTTTCTCTTGTTCAATTAAATTCAATTTATGTTTAGCTATATTTATCTGATTTTGCAGTTTTGTATCTTTTGGAGTATTCTGTAGTAGAGTTTCTAGCTCCTTAATTCTTTGTTGTAGATTATTTTGCTGGGAATATTTTTCTTTATTTCTCTTGGCATTATAAGAGATTGTTATACCTCTTATTACCGCCTTCATTGTATCCCATATATTTTGTTTTGTAGTTTCTCCATTGTCGTTTTCTTTTATAAAAAAAATTAATTCCTCCTTTAATTTATTGATGTATTCTTTCTCTTTTATTAATTGAGTGTTTAATGTCCACCTTTTCTTTGGTTTTGCCCTACCCTTCCATATTATCTGTATTGGGTTGTGGTCTGCCCATTCATTGGGCAAAATTTCCACTTCTTTTATTTCGTTTGCTATTTCCCCATTCATCCATGCCATATCTATCCGTGTCCATGTTTGGTGGGGTTTTGAATAGAATGTAAACTGTTTTTCCTCAAGATGTAGTCTTCTCCATATATCTGTCAAATTTAACTCTTTCATCATTTCCCTGCAAATCTTAGGGAGCTCTCTTTTCCCCTTTTTATTTTTCCCGCCGTTGCTTGGTCTTTTTGATATTCAACAATAGAATTGAAGTCCCCTATAATAAGGATGTTTTTTTGTTGCAATTCAACCATTTTTCCATATAGGTGTTTAAAAAACTCTTTTTGGTCCCCATAGCATAAATTACTACTAAAAGAATTGGGATGTCATTGATCCAGATCTGCAAAACCAGAGTCCTTCCTTCCGAATCCGACCATATTAGCTCTGCTTTTAAATCCTCTTTTACATATACTGCAATTCCTTTCTTTTTACACTCGTCTGCTGGTGTGGTAAATAACTTTCCTAATTTCGGGCATTCTAAATATTTTTCATCTTTCTTCATTATGTGCGTTTCTTGTAGGCATATTATATCAGCCTTTTGTTTGATTAATTTAGTTAATATCCTTTTTCTTTTAATCGTTGAATTTAAACCGTTTATATTTATTGATAGTAATTTTTTTTCTTCTCCCATTTATTTAGTTCTGTTTCGCTCTTTGGCGTGTAACCGCCCCTGTTTCTCTTTGTGTTTGTGCTTTTGTGGTTCCTTCTGTCGTTCGTTGCGAATGAGTGTCCTCTTGGTTCCCTACAGATCCAGTTCTATTTTTGTGTGCACCGTATTCTTCTTGAGAATTTGTCTCCGATTCCTCCCTACTACCTTGCTCCTGCGGGCCCACCATCCGTTCATAAAAGTCCTGAGCTTTTTCCATGGTGTCTATTTTAATTTTCCTCTCTTTCCACGACACTAGCATCCCTTCTGGTATAAGCCATTTGAATGTTTTTTGGTTTAAATAAGCTGCCAGAAATTTGTAATCGCACCTTCGTTCCCTTACTCTTCTCGGAATCTGTTTAAGAATTATAATTTCTTTTTCTTTATAACTTATTGTTTTATCTCTAGAAATTTTATATATCATATCACGGATACATCTTCTGGTGAATCGTATGTGAACTTCCCTAGGACATTTATGTCGCCTTGCGTAGTTCGTATTGACCCGGTAAACTTCATCAAATTCTTTTTGGATATCATCTCTGTCTTTTTCCAAAAGACCGGACAGTATTTCTGCCATCAAGTATTCCAGGTCTTCCTCTTTTGATTCCGCCACATTTTGAAATCTTAAGTACATTGCCGCCTTGTCCATCTCTAGGAGGACCAATGAGTCATCCATTTCTTTACTCATGTTTTTAAAATCTTCATCCACTCTTTCTAATTCCTTTTCCGTTCGGTCAGTTCTTTTTTCTACCTCTTTTATTCTAACTTCATTTTTCTCCAAAGCCTGTTGCAGTACTCCCACTTTATCCTCTACTTTAAAGATGTCTGCCTTCATTTCTGCCTTTAATTTTCCCATCTCTTCCTTCAGTTCATTAATATCTGCTCTTGTTTCCCTGTGGTTTTTAGTCATTGTTTCTTGCAGTTTTGTCAGTGAGTCCTGTAAAGTTAGAAACATTGCATGAATGCTGGCATTCGAGATGCTAGATTGCTTCTCTATTGGTAGTGTTTCCTCTATTGTTTTTTGCGCCATGGGTGAAGTTGTTGCTAAAGTAGTTGTTATTGTGGGGTTGACCTTCCTGCCAGTTTTCAATGCTGTAGTAGTTGTAGAAGTCATTTCCTGTAAAATTTGTTTTTGTTGTTGTACAATGCTCAGTATATCGTTCCAAATTGGCATTCAGTGTTCTTAAATCTATTACTAGAATTGATCAAGATCAATCTACTAAATAACTGTATTCTTAACTTATTAATAAAATAAATCTGTATTTCACTAATTTAACATAAATGTAAAGTAAGCTTAGTTACAAAAAATGTTGCATTCCTAAATATTCCTAGATATGTTCACACAATGCAATATATTAGACTACAGAACTCTAAAATTGTTAATTAATCAGTACCCAATATTCTTGATATCTCCCCTATATTCCCACACAAAATATAGCAATCTTTGTTATTAATAACTTAACTAAATTAATTAATCCAATATTTAACAATCTGATATAATGTGATCTATCAAGAGAAAATCAAAGAAAATACATAAATCGACATAACATGATATCAACTAATAGGAAGGAAGGAAGAATATTTTAAGTAAATATATGCGCACAGAGGAAAGTAAAGGAAAGAAAGAGAAGCTCTAGGAATATAATTTTTAGTTTTCACTTTTCCATTTGGGAGCTTTCACTTTAAGGGCACCAGAAATGGAAGGTGAAAAGCTGCTGAGTAACGGCTATGATTAAACAGCGTTCTCCCTCATTCAAAGGCTTCCAATTTTTTCAATTGCCCTGATTTCCTTCAAAAGATGGGGAAAAAAATGTCTCCTCCAGTGGAGCAATATCCTCAAGTTCCCAGGGATTGTTTGAATAAATTGTGTCCTTTTAGTTAAGTTTGATATTTTGATACTTTGTTGCAGCCACCTCCGCGTTCTAAAATGCTGCCTATGACACCGCTCTGTCTTTTTTCCCTTCCTCGATCAGCTTCGTTCTGCTTTCTGGCTCTGGTTGTAAAAGGATCTGCTCACATGCAAATGGTAACTAGATCTTTTCAGTCACTTCGTAATGCCGAATTCCTCTTTCAATCTTTGTTATTCCACCTCTCTTCTGTCTGCTGAGCCCCTTCACTTTCACTTGCAAATTTGCTTTTGGCCGCTTTCTCTTAGGGCTCCCCACAGTATATCACAGCCTGAAGTCAATCTGTGATCTTCCAAATTTCTTCTCAGCCACTAACTTTAATCATCACTCACTTTCCCAATGAACTTGCAAACTGTCACTCACTCTTTCCTTCACATCGGTGGCAGTCAGGACTTCGGAGCCTCCATTAACATGGGGCTATTCTTGATCGTTGGGCTCTGGAGGGTTTTCTCTTCGTTGCAGGGGGTTTGCCTTCCCCACCTTACGATCCGAGTTTCCCCCACACCGGCACGGGTCTCTCCAGGACTCGAGCACCCCGAAAGATCGCACCAAACTCAAGAAAAGGTTAGCTGAAACCGCAAGGATTTCTGCCCCTCTGCTCGTCCTTGCCTTGCCACCCGGGATTCCCTTGCCACCCGACAAATTGTTACATCAGGTAAAGAAAGATTTAGAATCATGGAGTAAACTTCAAATTTCACTATTAGGCCGGATTGCCACCATTAAAATGAACATTCTCCCCAAATTTCTATATTTATTCCAAACGATTCCAATTAAATTACACAAAAAGTTCTTCGAAGAACTCAACAAAACAACCTTCAAATGTATTTGGCAAGGGAAAAAACTCAGAATAAATGTTAAAGCAATGCAAGATACAAAGAGCAGAGGAGGGTTAGCAGTCCCAAACTGGGAGTTATATTATATGGCCACCTCATTAGTTTGGTTGAAGGACTGGGTGAAGTTAACTAATAAAAGAATATTATTTCTAGAAGGCCACGACTTACAAAGGGGGTGGCACGCATTCTTATGGGATATAGGGAAAACCAGTCAAAAATATTTTCAGACATTTAATTAGAGACGCGCTACTAACAATTTGGAAGAAAATTCGGAAAAAACATTACATAAAAATACCAATATGGATTTCAACAATGGAGGCGATGATTTACCCAAACAATTTGGAAATTTCTAAAATGATTAAATATAAAGACTTATTGGACTCACAAGGAAATTTGAAATCGAGGCAGGAAATTCAGGACCAGGGACTAAAAATTGATCAATGGGTTTATCTTCAGATTCAAAGTAGGTAAAAAATGGAAACAGACCTAGAAAAACAAAGTTTTTCAAAAGATCTCCAACTCAGAAGAAATTTCCAACACCAATGGTAAGATAGGAGCTGTTTTAAAGAAAATCAAACAAAGATAGAAAAAGGATAGTGAATTTCAGAAGAGTAGTTATATCAACATCTAAGTCATTAACCAAGTTAGAAGCCTTGGAATGTCTACAGAAATATGGCAAACAACAACAAAATGAACCAAATCAGGAAAAGTTCTAACCAAACAATGCAGCAAATCTGGAGAACAATACAATGGATCACTGATTGGAACAAGTCAATCTACATACCAAAGACAAAAAATTAGCAGAGCATGTAAATGATCACATAATATCTCTAATTTCATTTGTTGGCAAAACACCATTTCAAATCATCCAACACGGATTAGAGTCCTCCATAGAAACATAGATGCCAGGTGTTCAGATTGGTTTTAGAAAAGAATGAGAACAAGCAACTATTTCTAAAACACGCTGAATAATTCAGAAAGTCAAAGAATAAAAACAAATTTCAATCTGCTGTGTTGATTACATAAAGACTTTGAATGTATTGACCATGATAAAGTATGGAATTAGAAGTCCAAGCATTCCACTGTCTTCCTGTAAAACCTTTTTATAAAGACAGAAAGTTACAAACAAAATAGAACATGGTGAAATTGTCAAAGGAGTGTGACAAGACTGTCTACCTCTCCTAATTTATTTATTCCAACTTTATGCTGAATATGTATTGGGGAAGGAATGGCCTGGGAGAAGGGAAGCATAATTTTAAAAGAAGGGAAAAATCGTCAGCTATCGGCACTGCCTTATGCTGATGACATTATTCCTGAAAATAAACTGGAAACTCTAGTATTGAAAATCAAGGAGCATAATGAAAAAAATGGAACTAAGATTAAATATAAAAAGACCAATCTAATGACAACAGAATAACAACAATCTTAGAATTTACAACCAAGCTGTTGAGCTGGTAGACAGCTCATATTTTTAGAATTAACTATCAACAATAAAGTCAAGAAATATGGTGCAGACTAGCTCTTTGTAGGTAGCAATGAAAAGCTTGGGAAATATACTGAAATACCATTATGGGTTTATATCTGCAAAAACTAGAATCACGTAGGCAGTGGTTTTAGATTCTATGGAAGGGAAAGTTGGATTTTTAAGAAGCAGGATAGAAAATCTTTTGAATTTTGGTGTTACAGAAGACTTTGATGAATGACATAGGACCAATGTTTAATAGACCAAATGAATCCAGACTTCTTATTTTAGCCAAATTCCCAGATCCAATTATCATGTTTAGGACTTATTGCACATACCTTTATCTTTCTTACAAATTTTATATTGCTTGGAAAAATTGAAAGACAGAAAAAAGGCTGACCAACAAGAAGATGGATGGACTAGATTAGACAGTGATGGTTGCCTTGTTGGAAGACTGGAAGAGCCAAACTGGGGACAATTCAGCCTAAAGAAGTTTTATCTATATCGCTGCTAAGAACTGACACCAACCAGATCAACTTAATCAAGTAATATGTATGGAATTGCTTTGGATAGTATATAAATTTAATAAATAAATACAGTAGGTGAAAGCCAATTTA
Source organism: Pseudonaja textilis (assembly GCF_900518735.1). The sequence continues at coordinate 5,127,571 of NW_020769369.1, forward strand.
AAAACTTCATTACTGTTTTCATGCAGTATACTTTACCAATCTGCTTCTCTTTGACTTTTATTTCTGTTTTGGAAAGTATTTTTCACCCCATCTAATGTTATGTTATAGGCAGTTTTGATAAACAATCACCCCACTTTTTCATTCAGATAATTAACACAAATACTGAAGAACTGAAAATCCAGTGCCAATTTTCATGGTACCACACCTGATGTTCCACTCCAATGTGATGAGGAACCATGGATGAACAGTTTTTGAAAGCAGGGTTGGACTCCACTATGTATTGACTTAGTTGTTATTCTGTCCAGATGACATTTAATGAGCACTATACAGAATATCATGTATATTTTGTCAGTTGCCTTGTTGAAAATACACACACATATCCAGTAAATGCATACATACATAAATACAAACATACATACATACATACATACATACATACATACATACACACACACACACACACACACACACACACATCTGCAACATTTCCACACTCTTATTTGTTGATCACAAGTTGATCAGAATGTTTCCTACAAGGAGATTATCAATGGTGCATATCAGATAATGCTGGATTTGTCAATATTTATGAGTAGGCATAAATATCAATTTTGTTGATCCAAATATTTATTAGGTTTGCAGAACTGTATTAAAAACATTCAAGATCAGATTATTTTGTACTGATAGATTTAATCCAGATTGCTGTGCATGTAAATGTTTGCTGGAAATTTATGCCATCTTTTGTGATGACGTGAGTTATGTTGATTAATTCAAAGCACAGAATAGAATATTGATGTGATTATACAACAGGATTCCTCATTAAAAACCAATTTTAGCCACAATCTAAAGTTGCATAGTCTAACATATCCTGGTCCTATTTCTCTGTAAATATGAATCCATAAGCCATAAAGCTAGAGAAAACTTAGCTTTAAAGAGAGATGTCTCTCTTTAGATGATTAAGATGTACAGTATCTAGCTTTAAATATATTAATACAGGACATACGTAGTTGTTACTGGCAAACTGCACAATTATACTTGCTTTCTTAAGAACCAAATAAAAACAGCTTTAATTTGTCTCTTCCAAACTGAAGTTTGTGACAAATGATGCAAATGTATTTAAAGGTATCAACTTTCTTGAAGCAGGTACTTGTTACTTCCAGCAATTGATGTTGTCCATGTGCCTTTTAGTGAAGACTACTACTTTTATTTTTATATATTTGAGGTCCAACTTTTCCATTACTGACCAACTTCATCACTATTGTCTGAGCTGGTTGGGCTTGCTGGCAGTTGTAGTTTAGCAATTTCTGGTAAACTAGTTTAACCACTCCAAACAGTATCCTCCTCCTTAAAAACTGAACAGCTGTTCTTTTCTTCTTTTTCATGCATATTTGCATTTAATCAATCTGATAAATGGAACATGATGTAAGAGGGGATGAATGTGAAAAAGACTGGATTTAATGAGGATTCATTTTGAGAGAGGAAGCTGGAAATGAAGAAGACGGGGGAATCAACACAGAGAACAAAGATTGCTATGAGCATTTCAGATGGTGCAGGCACTGGCATATTCACTGAGAACCACCCAAGGATATGTTGACTTGCAATCTTCTAGCCTTCAGCTAAATATTTGCACAGCACTGGAGCAAATGTAGGCACACATTTTAATTACATAAAATAGAAGGAAGCTCACTAGCTCAGATTATAAGGTTTCTCTATGCAAACAGGGCAGTTTCTTATCCTGACAGGTTTCCTAAACTTACTACATTCAAGTAACATTTTCTGGTGATACCCTCAAGCACATTTTTATACTTACTTTCTCTGTTTTTGCCCTAATAACATATGTTTATTTGGCCCTTTTTTTCCTTACCCCAAACTCGGGGCTAGGCTGCTAGGTTTGCAGGGGTTCAGGAGAGCCCCTAGCTAAGTTTCTGTGTAGTTTGGAGAACCCCCAAATCCCACTCCTGGCTGGCTCTGCCCACCCCACCCCTCCCAGGAGTCCCCACGTGGTTTATTTTGGATGCAGGTAAGTGCAGGATATGCACAGAGGCTCAGGGAGGGCAAAAAACGGGCCTCCCGGAAGTCCAGGAAGACCGGAAACAAGCCCGTTTCCAGCTTCCAGAGAACCTCCAGAACCCAGAGAGGGCGAAAATGCCCCATGCTGTGATTCAGGAGGCTGGCTAGGCCACACCCATCATGGCCACACCCACCCAGCAACTGGGCAGAGAACACTTTGCTAAAATTTTTGAAGCCCACTCCTACCCAGACTATTTACAAGTAAATATTGAGGAAATGTAAGGATATTTATAAACGAAGGGCAGCCGTTTGTATTTAAATGATTAAACATTCCCCAACTTTAAGAAGCTTTTAGATCTGAAAAGTAATATATTGATTAACAAAAAAACAATTGGGCAACTTATCTGTTCATTAAAATAAATGTTTCTAGACCTTATCGGACCCTATATATATAGCGTTCAGCTTTGTTCGGGTATATATGAGGGGGGATTGGTTGGAGCCCTGACAGCCAGCAGATATGGAATCCCCTTTTGCAACCTGAGAAGCAAAGTCAATGGGGAAACCATTGTTTTTTTTAAAAAAAACCGTTAAAAGTTACTAAAATGGTTATGAAGAGGGAAATCATTTCTTTATATATTTCATTTCATTTCTTTATTTTGTTCTTATTTTGTTCTTTTCTATTTTTCTTTCCTATGTTTCCTTTTTGTTCTGTGCTTTCTATTTTTTCCCCTTTCAGTTTGTTTCAGTACTTATCTTTTTAATTGCAATGTTTGCAATTACAGGATAGATACATTTATGCTGACGGGGCTTCATGAAAATCTAATAATTGACAGGATAGTAATGCTTAGTCAATACACCTTGGAGGGAGAATAGATATAAAAATTGCATGTCTCTATTAGTGGAAATGTTGAAATCTATGAAAGATTGTTAAATCATCAATCTGTGGGCATGCAGGGTGTGTGTGTGAAGATTTGGATTCACGTCTCTTAACATTGGAACTGTAGATTATGTGAAAATGGGATTTATATCTGTAAACTATTGGTTTGGGTCTTTCTGAAAATACTGGGACTGTTCCAGAAGAAAATATGAAATGGACTGCCATGTTGCCCTCATCACTCAAAATGTTGCAGAATCTGAGGTCTCTTGATGTATTAGTGGGTACCCCAAATTTAGATAGTGTATCTTTTGATGGACAACAGTCATGCTTGATATTGTTTTACATGTGAGGAAAGCATAGAGTAGGGCAATGAGAGAGTCTAGATATGCACCATGGGCATCTCCAGACAAAAGTCAAAATGGTGGCTGTGCACATGTCATTGAAGCCCTGTTCCTTTTTTCTTTTACGTGTTGCCACCTCTCACTAATGTCTCTGGATGAGGCATGAATGAAATATATGGAGGCTCACATGATATGAGCTGTTGTGGAAATGGATGAATCCCATAAAATTAATTTCTGGATATTGTTAATTTACTGAATTTTTTCTGGCCTGGTGCCTTTCAGATACAATTGAACCATCACTGTTACATTTTCCAGTTAAGCTTGACTTTGATTTTACCAACAGGAAATTCTAAGACTTATAGTTTAATATAACTTGAAGTAATCAAAATGAAGAAAGCATTATGACAGATATTACTGTGATTTTGATCCCTATGAACCTCACATGTTCATTTTATTATCTATCATTTGGCTGTCTCTCTATTAATATCTACCTAACATCTAACATTTAACATCTATCTATCTAGTTATCTATCTATCTATCTATCTATCTATCTATCTATCTATCTATCTAT
>NW_020769369.1:5131377-5142729 GCF_900518735.1 Pseudonaja textilis
TATCTATCTATCTATCTATCTATCTATCTATCTATCTATCTATCTATCATCTGTCTATCAATCCATCCATCCATCTTTCCATCTCTCAATCCATCTCATCATCCCTCCCACCACCCATATGTCCATCTGTCCGTCATCTGTCTATCCACCCAGCTATCTATAATCTAGGTCTATCATCTGCTGGATCTTTATTCTGACTTAAATAAAACCATAAATTATTCAGGGCAGGAAAGAATGGAGGAAAGGCTCAGGAATGGCCTTGGAGCATTAACTCTGCTGTCATGAGGGCAAATATGGGTAGCACTGCCATTGGCCAAGCCAAATACAGGCAGACTTGGACTTATGGTCATAATTGAGACCCGAATGTTGCTAAGCAAAGAAGTTTTAAATGAGTTGCATCTGATTTTGCAACTATTTTTGTCATGACTGTGAACAACTGCAATTATTAGATGAATCATACAGTTGTTATGCAAATTCAGCTTCCCCCATTGACTTAGCTTGTTGCAACTTGTGAACTTGTTTATTCAGGTATATTGCAACCCTTGTCAATACATTGTACAGTATCTTTGTTGCCAAGGACTGAGCAGGAGACCCAGAGGAAGATGTATTATGCAGTGTCCAAGCAGAGGCTCAGTTGACAAAGTTAAAAAAGGACAACGAAAGGCAACATACAAAGTTACTCAGCCAATTCCCTTTCTCTGTCTTCTTTCTCTGTCTCTGTCTCTCTGTGTCTCTCTCTTATTTATTTATTTATTTAATTTATTTATTTTGTCAAGCAAGTATAACAGGTATAAGTATAAACATAGTTATGAATACATGAAATGGATACATATAAGAAAAATAAAAAGAAACAAAAGGACAGGGATGGTAGGCACATTGGTGCGCTTATGCATGCCCCCTACAGACCTCTTAGGAAAGGGGTGAGGTCAATAGTAGACAGTCTAAGATTAACGTTTTTGGGGTTTGAGGAAGAAACCACAGAGTCAGGTAGAGTATTCCAGACATTGACCACTCTGTTGCTGAAGTCGTATTTCCTGCAATCAAGTTTGATGCGGTTAACCTTGAGTTTATATCTATTGTTTGCTCTTGTGTTGTTATGGTTGAAGCTGAAGTATTCATTGACAGGTAGGACATTGCAATGTATAATTTTATATACTATACTTAGATCGGACTGAAGCCGGCATAGTTCTAGGTTTTCTAGGTCTAGAATTTCAAGTCTGGTGGCATAAGGTATTCTGCAATGAGTAGAGGAGTGGAGAACTCTTCTTGTGAAATATTTCTGGACTTTCTCTCACACACACATACACATACAAACACACAAATTTAAATGGAAAATTATAAGAATCACTGATTGAAAAAAAAAGTTGACTTCACCTCAAGTTTAATTCTGAAAGGATCAAGAAAAAAAAATGAAACAAGGCTCTGCACTACCAAGCAGAAAGCAAAATCCTAGCACACTGTTTCAGCACCTCAGCAACTTTAAGATATGTGGACTTCAACTTCCAGAATTTCCCAGCTTCTGAAAGAATAAGAAACACTGTCATAGCAAGTTTTGAGGGACTCATAAGCCCTGGGCAAAGCAGGGAGCAAAGCCCAGAGCTCCTTTTAATGGCATTTCTATCTTTTGTGCATGGACCCATGTTCAGTAGCTATTAATGAGATAGAGCAAAATTAATGACCTTTGACTGTCCAACCACAGTAAAAGCATCTGCTTACATAACAGCAATTGAGTGTCTTCCCCAGAAGAGTTTATACATACTGTAGGTTTATACATAGCACAAATCAACAGGGAATATTATGCTTCACTGAATCATTAATACAGGTGAAACTCGAAAAATTAGAATATCGTGCAAAAGTTCATTTATTTCAGTAATGCAACTTAAAAGGTGAAACTAATATATGAGATAGACTCATTACATGCAAAGCAAGATAGTTCAAGCTGTGATGTTTCATAATTGAGATGATTGTGGCTTACAGCTCATGAAAACCCTAAATCCACAATCTCAGAAAATTAGAATTTTGTGAAAAGGGTCAATATTCTAGGCTCAAAGGGTCCCACTCTAACAGCTAATTAAGTCATAACACCTGCAAAGGGTTCCTGAGCCTTTAAATGGTCTCCCAGTCTGGTTCAGTTGGAATCACAATCATGGGAAAGACTGCTGACCTGACAGTTGTGCAGAAAACCATCATTGACACCCTCCATAAGGAGGGAAAGCCTCAAAAGGTAATTGCAAAAGAAGTTGGATGTTCCCAAAGTGCTGTATTAATAGAAAGTTATGTGGAAGGGAAAAGTGTGGAAGAAAAAGGTGCACAAGCAGCAGGGATGACTGCAGCCTGGAGAGGATTGTTAGTCCATTCAAAAGTGTTGGGGGCTTTCACAAGGAGTGGACTGAGGCTGAAGTTAGTGCATCAAGAGCCACCATACAGACAGATCCTGGACATGGGCTTCAAATGTCGTATTCCTCTTGTCAAGCCACTCCTGAACAACAAACAACATCAGAAGCACTTTACCTGGGCTAAAGAAAAACAGAACTGGTCTGTTTCTCAGTGGTCCAAAGTCCTCTTTTCTGATGAGAGCAACTTTTGCATCTCATTTGGAAACCAAGGACCCAGAGTCTGGAGGAAGAATGGAGAGGCACACACTGCAAGATGCTTGAAGTCCAGTGTGAAGTTTCCACAGTCTGTGTTGATTTGGGGAGCCATGTCATCTGCTGGTGTTCGTCCACTGTGTTTCATTAAGTTCAGGGTCAATGCAGCCATCTACCAGGAGATTTTGGAGCACTTCATGCTTCCTTCTGCAGACGAGCTTTATGGGGATGCTGACTTCATTTTCCAGCAGGACTTGGCACCTGCCTACACTGCCAAAAGCACCAAAACCTGGTTCAATGACCATGGGATTACTGTGTTTGATTGGCCAGCAAACTCGCCTGACCTGAACCCATCATCTATGGGGCATTGCCAAGAGAAAGATGAGAGACATGAGACCGAACAATGCAGAAGAGCTGAAGGCCACTATTGAAGCATCCTGGTCTTCCATAACACCTCAGCAGTGCCACAGGCTAATAGCTTCCATGCCACGCCGCATTGAGGCAGTAATTGCTGCAAAAGGGGCCCAAACTAAGTACTGAGTACTTAGTACTTATACTTTTCAGACGTCCGATATTGTACTATGTACAATCCTTGTTTTATTGATTGGATGTACTATTCTAATTTTCTGAGATTGTGGATTTGGGGTTTTCATGAGCTGTAAACCAGCATCATCACAATTATGACAAATCACAGCTTGACCTATTTCGCTTTGCATGTAATGAGTCTATCTCATACATTAGTTTCACCTTTTATGTTGCATTACTGAAATAAATGAACTTTTGCATGATATTCTAATTTTTCGAGTTTCACCTGTATATTATAACCCAACATTATTTTATGTGACATCTTTTCATGAAAAATGGCATTCCAGATGTTTCCTTCTAATAATAATGGACTGTGTTGAGGGTGAATAATGCACAGTAACAGAAAGGAAAACAATTTTTAGAGACAGAAAAAGACAATGGAAAGAATTACATTTAGTTTATTTATTTAGCCAGGAGGACAGTCTAGTTATATTCCTTGGTTTTAACTTATAGTGCAACCTTGGAAAATGATATTAGAAATGTTCATCATTTGGGTACCCTTTTGCCCAGTTAAATCCTCATTTAAATGAGTTTTATATCTCAGTGTCCAGAACAATTATTTTTCTGTTGTACATGATTTTGGTATGATCATAGAGATTAAGATATTTTATTTTGTTTTCATAATGCATTTCGGATCCAGGGCCCAGATCATTCTTTATTTGGTCAACACATGGTTTAATGCAGTTTCTACTTAAGCAAACCAACAAGGAAACAAGGATGGTTTTAGACCATGCTTCCATGTAGCCTCCTGTCCTAGTAATATCTAGAGATGGAAGTCTAATTCCAAAAGCTTTCTGGAATTTAGGAACTCAGAGCTCTTCCAGAAATAGTTATTTATTTATGAAAGAATCTCTTTCCATCTCCCCCTCCCCCTCCCCCTACCTTTGCCTCCCTCCCTCCCTCCCTCTCTCTCCTCCTCCCTCTCTTAACAGAAAAAACAAAAAAACTACTGAAGTCCACAAAGAGCATACTGGAAAAGGTGGAAGAGGTATGCTCCAAAATTGTAAGTGCTTTTGTGATGTATTAGAACTCAATGCTGCCTAAAACAGTTGCCTTAAAGATCAAAGTTTTGGTGGCATAATATTGTGAGTGGTTGGAAAATTGGTCACAGAGATCACAACGGGCAATTAGGCTAGAATTCAACTATCTCTCTTCTGTTTTTCCCTCACAAAAATATATTGAAGACCCGAAGCCTTATTTTGCCCCCCGACCCCCTCACACACACAATCTTCTGAGTATTTTCAGGGCAACAATAATGACATGATCTGTTTGAACAACGGGGATAATTGGCAGGCCCTCTTGCTCTGAAAATTGAATGACATAATTATGGAGCTTTCAAGTGCTGCTATTGTTTGCAATAAACTAGCACATAAGAACTCCAAGAATAAAATAAAGTTCACAAACTGAATCATTCTTTTTCCTACAGTGGTTCTGCTTTACTCAGGCAGTTGACATGATAATTTCCTTCTGTGAATTTTTAATTATAGACAAATCAAGTTGCATTTCAGGTTGCTGAAACACAATGTATTTTATAAGTTGAAACTCTGTGATCTTAAATAGGATGTAAAATAATTATTCTACAAAGTTTGCTGGCAGCAAGTCCAGCTACCTTTCTTCAATTATTCCACAAAAGTTTTGAAGGTTTTGATTTATTTCTAATAAGCAATTTAGATCCATTTTTACTTCAAGCAATTGTAGTCTTCTGAGATAGATCCTCTCTTTAAAGCATAGCTTTCTACATGGCCTGCAATGTTTCATGTTTCTCTCAGGATTCCAATATAGTCTCTTGGAGAAGAACTCCAAAATATTTAGAGATAAAGAAACATGATAAAAAAAAATTCCCTGTTTATTTTATAAGCATCAAAATCTAAGGGCAAATCTTAAATCAATCTAACAGATTTTGCTGTGGACTTTATTTTTAAAGAATTCATTAAAAACATGTCAAGAATGAAATATTTCCTCAACCCAAACAGGCAGTAACATTGAGTGAATTTATTAAAAAAATCCTAAGTCACGAGTAATTTCCAACGTCTCCTATGAATTTTTTCCAAGTTTCTAGTTCCAATCATAACAACTATATTATTTATTTATTCATTCTGCTAAACAAATAATTCCCTCAACACTGCTCTACTATTACTATTAATCTTCTCATCACTCTTTATCGCCCATCCCCTCCCACTTGTGACTGTATGACTATAACTTTGTCACTTGTATCCTTATGATTTATATTGACTGTTTCCTAGTATGATTTGATTGCTTATTGTACCCTATGACTATTATTAAGTGTTGTACCTTATGACTCTTGACAAATGTATCTTTTATGTATACTGAGAGCATTTGCACCAAGACAAATTCCTTGTGTGTCCAATCATACTTGGCCAATAAAGAATTCTAATATTCTAATATTTTAATTTACTGTGATGAGTTTGTGCCCTAATTGTTAAGATATGCTGGTTAATCATGACTGTCTTGATTACAGATATTTGCTCTGGATCATGCGTTTTCCATGGTTATCTACCAACCATTTCCAGGAACTCTTGCTGAATGAACTCAGAATACCTTGGTCACTTGTTGTTAGCATCGCAATTTCTTTGCAGTGTTAGCTGACTCTTTACCAGTTATACTTTAAGTGTTCCTTCCTAGTTCATGGGTAGACTGCAGGGAATTGTATCCTTAGCCTGAACGTGAACTAGCCATAAAAGCAGCACACAAAATTGCCAGTGGAGAGAGAATACAAGGCTCTGCCCACTTAAGGAAGAGACAAACAACCTTTATACAATTATATAATAAATGTTGATAAATAATTGTGTCAAATGTCAATCATCTTATTTTTTTATAACATGGGTTAGATTTTCTGCTTACAATGAGAGCACACAGTAGAGCAGAGGTCAGCTTTACACTGTTTTGTGGTTAGTTATGTCCTAGTTCCCATCTAAAAATACAGATTCTGATTAAGATGTGAGCCAGCTTCTGCAAATACCCAATCAAGCTATTAGGGAGACTTACTTGAATTCAGAGGTTTTGAGCATTAGAAGACCTTGGGTTAGTAATTACTCAGGTATTTCTTTTACCCCTTCATAACCCAGGTATTTCTTTTACCCCTTCACAGGGTTAGAAGGGTAAGAATGGAAGGAATAGAAGTGAGGAGGATACAGTCAGTATAAACTACTCTTTAGATTTTAATTGCTCCAAGGCTCATAGTCTGCATTCTGCACTTCCGTGTCTCTGTAAAGAGAGGTTAAGGCAGGGGTGTCAAACTCACGTTGTCACGGTGGTGTCACATGATGTATTGGGACTTTCCCCCCTTCGCTAAACCGGGCAGGGGTGGGGTCAGTAAAGTGATGCATTCGGCTTGCAGGCCACAAGTTTGTCACCCCTGGTTTAAAGGAAAGCAAAATAAGAAGTTGCATCACCCAAGCTGACCATAGATCCATTTGGAATGCTCCAAGTTTTATTATATGCTTTGATCATTTCCCCTATATCAGTGAGGGTGAACCTTTTTGTTGTGGTGTGGCGAAAGAGTGTATGCATGCAATAGCACGTGTCCGCATGCCAGCACCACTCCCTGTGCATGCACGCACAACCACTCCTTACTGCACATGCACAGGGGTGGGATTCTACCAGCTTGGACCAGTTCTATAGAACCGGTTGTTACAATTCTGCACAGTTTGGAGAACCGGCAAATAACACCACTGGCTGGCTCCTCCCCTCCCCACCCATCCTGCCCAGGAGGCTTTCCTGAGGCCCAGTTGGGGTGGTATTCAGGGGGTTGGGGTAGGGAGAAGTGGCCTGAGACCAGAGCTGAACCTTTCTTAGGATTGAAGCTTCTATTTTTCAGTGCAGACTCAGGCAGCAGATTGCAGAAAGATAAATCTGGGAGTGAAGCTGTGATTCTGCAAGCTCAGTTTGCCTGCCTGCTTTGCCTGATTTTGGGTAAAAGTTGCTCTTTTTTAAAATAAAAAATTCAACCTTTACATATATATTTACAATATTTACATATAAGCCATGCCCAGACAGTCACATGACCACCAATCCCATCCCTGCACATGCGTGCACCTCCCAGCTCGTTTGAGGTCATTTTTGCCCTCCCGGGAGCTCGAAGGAAGCCTCTGCAGCCTTTGGAGGCCAAAAAAACGGGCCATTTTGGCACTTCCCATTTCGGCACTTCTGGTATTTCTGGAAGGCCCATTTTTTTGGCCTCCAAAGGCTGCAGAGGCTTCCCTCGAGCCCCCAGGAGGGTGAAAAAGGCCTCAAATAAGCCAAAAATCAGCTGGGAGGCGTGCACATGTGCAGTGCAGGTAATTTTGGCTGGGGCTCACGTGCCCGCACAAATGGCTCTGCATGGCATGTGTGCCATAGGTTCTCCATCATGGCCCTGTATAATTTCTGCTGTCCCATAATCCAGTTCACACAAATAAGCAGAGAGCACAGTGTAACTATAGTGTATTGGTATTCTCTAGATGCTTGTCCTGCTGAATAAAAAGTAAATCATTGGAACTTGAAATCTGGATGAAAACTTAATCATTGCATCTGCCAGTCAGTAAGATGCCCAAAATACTGCCTTGCCAGTTTAGAAAAATGTAGCATTTCTATTATTTTGTGAGTATTTGGCAATGTCCTCTTGCCTTCCCCAAATTGGGGGCTTCTGAGTGTGCTCTGTCTACAACCGCTGTCATTTTCAAATGGCTGATTTTTGTCCCTCCTTTCCCCCACCCCCCCAAATTCTTGTTGACTTTTGATTTATAAATTGCTTTTGACTTGCTGTATATTTATACAATTCATTCTGTCTGGGCAAACCTAGAAATGTCTTTTTTGTCTATCTTTGTGTAGACAAAGATAGACCTGAGGGGGCAAGTCCATGGTAGAGTGGTGAAACCTCCTCTCCTGAGGTTTTATTTATTTATTTATTTATTTATTTATTTATTTACTTTCACACAAGAAATGGGCGAAAAAAGAACGGAAGTGATTCAGATAGAGAGTAGATATCTTGAGGTCCTCCAGAAACTGATGCTACGCTACTGAACTGGATACAAGAGGTGATGCAACAAGAAACTTCTCAAAAAAACTCCAGCATCATATTTAACACACAATGTACAGTTGGATATTCAGAGGCTGTGAACATGCCTATATTGACAAATATCAGAATAGCGAAAGCAATGGGTTCCCCTATCACATGATATGGAACCGAAAAGAGTGGTGCGGTGGTTTAGCGGTGAAGCCTCACAATCAGGAGGCTGTGAGTCTGATCTTTAGGTAGAAGCAGATATTTCTCTCTGGGTAGAATGATTTTTTTCTCCCTGTTAAAGTTAGCAATGGCTGCTCCATTAGTGCTGTTAAAGTTAACAGCAATTATAACTTTAGAATGATTTTTTTCCCCCTGTTAAAGTTAGCAATGGCTGATCCATTATTCCTGCTTTTCATCCATACCTCCAGATTGCTTCTTCTGACAGGTCCAGATCAGCAATGAGATTAAGTGAAAGATGAATTATCCTGAAAAAGAGTGAAGATTTGGAGAAAGAAAGCAAATTGGAAGGACTATTTTTTCCCCTTTGATCTTTTAAGCTGAAAGTGCTTCTGAGGTCTTAAGAGGTTATTTTTGTTCTGGACAAAGAAAGATGCATGGATATAGGACAGAATCAGAAAGTTTGGGATGCTACAAGTAACAGAACAACAAAAATGATTCTCTCTCTCTCTTTTCCTCCCTCCTTCCCTCCCCTGCTCTCTCTGAATGATTCTACCTTTCTTCACCTATGTTGAATGGGATGCTTCATAACTAATAATAAGGCTCATTTGCAAACCTATTGTCCCAGGGACTCTATGCTAGAGAAAGTAGCCTAGCCACATTTAGGATATTAAGCTACCCGAGCATGTTGAAATCAAGGCAGAAAATAGAATGCCAGCAAATAAAATGCAGGGGGAATAATAAGGAAAAAAACCCTTCAAGCCTCACTTTTAAGAGATGGAATATAGATATATTTGGCAGCTACAAGCAATCTTATTAAGGAATAAAATGATTTCTCAAATTAGACACCAGGCACCAAACAGTAATTTATCAAGAAGATGAATAAAAACCCCTTTTAGCAGACAGAGGAGTGCTAAGATTTGCCTTAGGTAAAGGAGAGGAAATAGTTTAACAAATCAGGATGACAGAATATGACAGATTTGGAGTCCAGTCTGCTCTCTCAGTCTGCAATTTTAAGATGTGCCAACTTCAACTCCCAGAATTCCTCAGCCAACATGGCTGGCTGGGGAATTATGGGTGTTGAAATTCACATATTTTAAAATTGGCAAGTTAAGGAACACTGGACTGGATCTTCAGTTCCCCAAAGAAAAGAGGCAGCCCTAGGTCTGGACCACAGCAACAATGGTTGAACCACATGAAAACAGATATCTTTTTTTTTATAGATGATTGTTCCACATTTACTTTTTGCTATTTGCTCAATTGTAAGAACTACTGGAAAAAAAATCAGGGAAGATGTGGCTTTGGTGAGCAACAGCTTTCCTAGAAAGTGTCCAACTCTCTGTACAGGTAACAGGGATGAAAACATGTCAGGTATTATGAAAAAGTACTTGAAAAAACAAGGGGTTGTTTACCAGTCCTATACTACTATCTAATTTGAGAAATCAGAACTGGTTGATTCCAGAGAAGGACGGGGAGGAGGGAGAGAGAGAAAGAGGGAGAAAGAAAAGAGAGAGAAAGAGAGAGAGGGAGGGAGGGAAGGAGGGGGAGAGAGAGAGGAAGAAAGGGAGGGGTGAGGGAGGGAGGGGGGGTGAGGGAGGGAGAATAATTGTCCCATACTTTGAAGTGATGAGTGCTTGCTGCATGGTGGAGAATAGACAGAAAGATTGAACTTTATTTCAACCATCGACCAATAAATATGCAATTGGTAAAGTGACAAGACAAAATTATCCCTAACAACAAGAGCTTTTAGCAACAATTTGCAAACAAAGCTTCCACGTAATGTAGTAAAATGTTGCTGCTTTTAGACAAATGAATTTATCTTGATTATTTAACAGATCGGGCAGATAAAAGCTACCAGAGTGGTTCTTTTATTGAAATAAAAAAAGACAATCAAGGATAATCAATTGGTGGCTAATGTTCCTGGTAATACAGAAGCATATGGGCTATGATTTCTAGGCCATATCATAGGGGAAATATTGGGTTTCATATGGAGTTTTCCTTTTTTTTTCCAAGTCAGCTGTGGGGCTTTAAACTGAATTAAAGATAAAGCTCTCTGAACGTGGAGGACTAATAAGGAAGCCTGAAGAGAAGTAGTGTAAATTTACCATCTATCTATGTTTCTCAGCATGGAGGACACACAAAGCTATTTGGTTCTGCATTTGTGCCTATGTGCCCAAAGAAAAGACAATCCAAATGAATAGCATCTTTGAGGAAGGTTTGCAGCCCAAGATCTCTCTACACAACCTATTAAAATATCTATCATTGCTGAAAGAAAGTATCATGCCCCTGTCAGAGTCTGAATCCAAGGAGGACAGGAAGTGGGAGTGTGGCTCCATTGGCTGTGGAGGAAACTGGGGAAGGGCAAAGTTTGGCTGGACAGAGCTGGGCAATGATAGAACAATGGAGAGGGAGTTTAGAGGAAGACTCAGGCCCACCCCCTCTTCATCCCAGGGCATGCAGGGAGGAATGGAGAAGAGAGCAACATGGGTTGAGTGGCTTATGGGGGAGGAAAGGACCCTGATTCCCTTCATTAGACACACATGGGAAGAGAGTTTAAAAGAGATGCAAGCTGAGAGTGGAGGCTGCTGGGAACAAACGTGAGTTTATCTTGTGTTGACTTTGGTTATCTGCCTTCTTGGCATCCTCCCAACTGGGTTGAATTACTGCCATTCCTTCACGTCTGGAATTCCTTCTCTTGCCCAGCTGGACTAATTACCTCATCTTGCCTCAATTGGACTTTTAGTTACAGTTTTTGTTGACAATGTTTTGGACTTGAATTTCTGCAGCCAAAGGCTGGTTGTGGGAGAGTTTTTCTCCAGACTTAGAAGGTAACCAGGACATTGGGGGCAAAGTTGGAGATAATAAAGGGACTCCTATTGATTATCTGACTG
Organism: Pseudonaja textilis; assembly: GCF_900518735.1. Next base: position 5,142,624 of record NW_020769369.1, read on the forward strand.
TGTTGCCTTTGTGCCACACCTCAGGTCATCACAGAAAGAAGGAAAGAAGGAAGGAAACGAGGAAGGAAGGAAGGAAGGAAGGAAGGAAGGAAGGAAGGAAGGAAGG
>NW_020769369.1:5142739-5153086 GCF_900518735.1 Pseudonaja textilis
AAGGAAGGAAGGAAGGAAGGAAGGAAGGAAGGAAGGAAGGAAGGAAGAAAGGATGGATCATATCTTGAAGTGTGCCATCTTGTTCCCAATGTACAGATGGGCTATGAATCAAGTCCCCCAGCTTTGAATGAGCTGTTCATTATGTGCTTAGAATTCAATATCAGTAATCTGAATGTGGCTTGGAAAAAAAACCTCAATAGGTCTGGTAGAAAGTTGTACTATAACCAATTTATATCTAAACTTTGGAAAATGTAAAACTGGTTTCAAGTGCATAGACACACACACACACACACACACACACACACTCATCCATTATCTTTGCAATGCTTTATGAATGAGCCAGTAGGCACTGCCTATTTGAGGCACCATAATTCCCATATTTGAGGAAGATTTATTTGTAGATCAAGTATGTTCCAAATCTAGATAAACAGATAAATAGATAGGTAGATATGACAAATCTTGTTTGAGAACCCTGTTTTTCCAAATTATTGTTTTTTTGTGGTAGAACCACCTTTTCTAAACCCACCTTTTCTATAACCCTCTAATTCTTGTATTCATTGAACCTGCATAAGATAGGCATAGTTATTTCCTAAGAGGGTAAATTGTATTTCCTGACGTGGATGGCATCAGCCTTTAGGAAGAGAATCAAGCAGTATGTTTTTTTTACTGAGCCATGAATCTTCTATGCCTACGAGCATCCCCATTTCTTCCTCTTCCAGAAAAAAATCTTTAGCAAAAGATATCAGAAAATAAAGCCAACGTATTTATCATGTACAACAGCTTGTGGAATGAGAACTAGAATAGTTCAGGGCTGGAGATAGGTTTTTATGGCTGGATTTGATTTATTGGGATTTCTCAACAAGGATTGCTGCTGCTAGGGTTTATTGGTTCATTTATTTATTTATATTTATCATATTTATATACTATATGGCTGCTTGACAAGAGCATGTCTAAGAATTGAATTCAAAGAAGAGGTGGTACTCAGTAGATTCTTACCAGTTCTGGAGAACCAGTAACAGAAATTTTGAGTAGTTTGGAGAATCGGCAAATACCACCTCTGACTGGAGATTTTACAGTATCCTTCCCCTGCCACGCACACCAAGCCACACCCACAGAACCACTAGTCAAAAAATTTGAATCCCACCACTTACTCAAAGTGCCTGGAAGTTGCTGGGTTGAAGCATGCTGCTTATAAATTTTGTTATGTCCTTGGGGCTGACACCAGTTCCCCATCAGGTCCGCAATTCTTACGGGGGCATTCTTAGTCCCCATTGGCTGGCTCCCTTCGATAGTCGGCTATAAAAGCCGGCTGCTAGGTTGAGCCAGCTGCTGTTCGCTGGTAGGTCTGCTGTTAGCTGCAGACGCGACAGCCCCCTTTATTCCCATGAATAAAGTGTGTGTTATGACTGAAGCTCTGGTGTGGCCTCCCTTCTTTCCGAACTTAACATTGGCGACGAGGATGGGATCTGGCCAGCCAGCAGCTATACAAGAGCTGAAAATCACGAATCTGAAGCGCTGAACCGTAGCCGCGACGTTGAGAGCTCGGTCAGCCAATTGAGAGGAAATCGAAGCGGAGCGTGTAGCCGCTCAAGATCACAAACTAGCTACAAGAGAGTGGGCACTGAGAGCCTCAGCCGCCCAACAACAAACTTGCCAGAATTGCGTGTAGCGAAGCTCCAGCGCGACGCTCATGACTGCTAAATCCAGGCGCGAGATTTAAATCGCTGTCAGCGCGCAGCTGCAGCATCGCCGCCTCGCCCTTGTAAGGGCGCGAAATTTAAACGGGCGTCAGTTATAGCGTCTGTTCCAGCCGCCAAGGGCTGCAGAGAGCGAGAAAACCCAGAGAGATTCCACGAGCTGAATCACCAGACCGAATTGCACTGCGAGCGCAGCTGCTACCTGTACAACCCAGAGAGAACTCAGAAGCTGAACACTCGTTAACAGCACTACAAACTGTAGCTGCTACCCTTTCCAGGGCCTGTATTCCCAGTGAGACTTATTTTACCTGCTGAAAGCTGAACCAGTCTTGAATGCGAATCCGGCGTTCCAGCCATTCAAACCAGACGAAGATAAATGGGACTCTTATAAAAACCGTTTTAACCATTATATTGATGCTGTGGGTCTGGCTGACGCTACAGACAACAAAAAGAAGTCTTTCTTCCTGAGCTACTGCGGGGCCACCGTATTTGACACGGCAACAGCACTGTTCGCCCCAAGAGAACTCAAGAATGTCCCATGGTCTGAGCTACTGGAGACCCTCTCCAATCATTATTCGCCAAAACCGTCACAGATTGTGAGACGCTTCGCCTTTCGCATGAGGAAGCAAGCGGAGGGAGAAACCATAAACCAATATATGGCAGCCCTCAGAACCGCAGCCCTGCACTGTGAATTTAAAGGCTACCTTGATGACATGCTCCTGGACCAACTTGTCTGCGGGGTCAAGGATGCAAGACTACAGAGGCGGTTGTTGGCAAGGAAGGACCTCAATCTAGCACAAGCCATCGAGGAAGCCCTGGCTGCAGAATTGGCAATACAATCAGCGGCTGAAATACAGGGAAGCACCCCCAAAGGTAATCCAGTCACTGTGCATTCTGAGGAGGCAGTGAACGAAGAAGAGCCCATCAAGCAATCTGAAGTGCACCGTCTCAAACCATTCAAGCAGCCACAGGTAGGAACTAGACCGAGAGAAGGCAACGTACCTAGGCACACCCCACTGTGCCTCTCCTGTGGGGGACCCCATGCCAGAGCAACGTGCAGGTTCAAAAGTGCCACCTGCAACAACTGCAGCAGAAGAGGACACATCGCTAGGGTGTGCCAGGCAGCGCATGTGGCTCCACAAAAGCCACCATCTTACACCCCTTCGGGGCCATCCAGGCAAGTAGAAAACTGTTTTACATGCTATCAAGCTAACCATACCTTCTTAACACCCAATAAAATTAAACTCTCCATTCATTTAGAAGGTAAACCCTGCCTAATGGAGGTCGATACCGGGTCAGCGCTCTCGATTATTTCATGGAGCACGCTCAAGAAGATACGTCCCAGCCTGTCCAGGAAACAGCTGCAAAAGAGTTGCCTATCCTTACGAGACTACCAAGGGAAGAACATTCCAGTAATCGGAACAGGCAAGTTCCTAGTCAAATTCAGAACCTTTAAAGGACACCTGCCATTAGTGGTAGTTGATGGTGCCCTTCCTAGTCTTTTGGGGTTGGATTGGTTCCCCTCTCTTGGCCTTAACTTAACGGGGGTTCATGCTGTCTTGTCCTCTGACACTGACTCACTATTCTCTGATTACGCTGACGTTTTCAGCGATGAATTGGGGTGCTACAAGGGCACGCCTATTTCTTTCTTGGTGGACCCCCAGGCAGTTCCCATCCGTTTGAAACCGCGGAGAGTGCCATTCGCTCTGCGTTCTAAGCTGGATGCGGAACTAGACAAATTGTTAAAACAAGGGGTCATCGAACCCACGGATTTTGCTAAGTGGGAGACACCTATTGTCACACCCCTCAAAAAAGATGGCAGTATAAGGATGTGTTCAGATTACAAGACCACAATAAATCGCTATTTACAGACTAGCGCATACCCAGTGCCAGTAATCCAGCATTTACTGCACACATTCGAACCCGGAAAGATATTCGCCAAATTGGATATGTCTCAGGCTTACCAACAGTTTCCTGTAGACAACCAAACGGCCGAATTGCAAACCATTGTTACCCATAGAGGGGCCTTCCGATGCAAGCGCCTCCAATTTGGTGTGAGTGTCGCCCCGGGCATATTCCAGTTGTTAATGGAACGGATCCTACAGGGCCTCCCTGGCGTGGTTCCGTACTTTGATGACATCTTGGTTTCCGCCCGGGACAGAACACAGCTTTTCCTCAGAGTTAGAGGGGTGTTGGACAGATTCAGACAGCATGGCCTCAAACTAAAAAAAGAAAAATGCACCATAGCCACTAAGCAGGTGGACTTTCTCGGGTACCGAATAGACGCCTCTGGCATCCACCCGGTAGAATCAAAGGTTAAAGCCATTCACGAAGCGCCCACACCGGCGTCCAAACCAGAACTACAAGCCTTCCTAGGCCTGCTGAACTTCTATGCATCATTTCTGCCGCACAAGGCATCAGTGGCAGAACCACTACATAGACTCTTAGATAAAAATGTTCCATGGCACTGGGGTCCCAAAGAGGAATACGCTTTCAGGGCAGTCAAGTCACTCCTCACTTCAGACGCTGTACTGATCCAATTCAACCAGAACCTACCGCTAGTTTTGGCAGCAGATGCCTCGCCTTTCGGAATTGGGGCCGTATTAAGTCATAGACTACCCAACGGGTCCGAAGCCCCCATTGCGTTCTTCTCTAGAACATTTTCAACGACAGAACGCAACTATAGCCAAATTGACAAAGAGGCCCTAGCTGCCGTAGCAGCTGTTAAAAAATGTCATGAATTTCTATTTGGGCACAACTTCGAACTGGTTACAGACCACAAACTGTTGTTGGGGCTTCTCTCCGGAGAAAAGCAAACACCACAAGTCTTGTCTCCCCGAATGACAAGATAGACTTTATTCCTGGCAGCATATTCATACAAGTTAGTGCACCATCCAGGAAAGAATCTCAGCCATGCAGACGCCCTCAGCCGGTGCCCGCTACCAATGCCTGTGGAGGATCCGGCCCCAGTCCACACCATCTTTGACACCAGTGAGTTCAGAATTCCAATCACTGCGAGAGACATTGCCTTCCAATCCAGGAAGGACAAACTGATCGCCCAGGTCCTGGACTGGGTACGGAGGGAGTGGCCGGGCAGTAACCCGTCTAACGAATTTTCACCCTTTAAAGTCCGCCAACAGGAACTTTCCAGTTTACAGGGTTGTCTGCTGTGGGGGACCAGAGTTGTCATTCCAGAGTCACTACGCAGACCCGTCCTGAAGGCATTACATGAAGGGCACCCCGGCATTGTACGAATGAAGGCGTTGGCACGGAGCTATGTATGGTGGCCGGGCATGGACGATGAAATTGCAAAATGGGTAAGCTCCTGCCGTCCCTGTCAAGAATCCCGGCCAGCGCCCCCAGTAACCCCTCCCACCAAATGGGAAAACGCCAACGCACCATGGTCCCGTCTACATGTTGACCTGGCCGGCCCATTCCATGGCAAAACATTCCTAATAGTAGTAGACTCATTTTCTAAATGGATCGATGTGGCACTCCTTCTCTCAACCACCACACGAGCAGTCGCCCAAGCACTGACTCGTTTGTTCGTCACACACGGTCTCCCAGACACCATTGTGTCAGATAACGGTCCTCAATTTACGTCCACAGACTTCAGCCGGTATGTCACCAACCTAGGCATCCGGCACATCCTAACGGCTCCCTTTCACCCCTCGAGCAATGGGTTGGCTGAACGAGCAGTCAGAACAACCAAAGTGGCACTCACCAGGTTCTCCCAAGATGACTGGCATTCCAGACTCTCTAGATTCCTTATAAGCCAACACTCGACCCCGTGCACGGTCACAAACAAGTCACCGGCAGAGCTACTGATGGGCAGACGCTTAAGGACAATACTAGACAGGCTGCACCCTCACTATTGCCCAGATACACCCCTTGGGTCTAACAGTAGGGTCAGGAGTTTTGTCTTGTAGGATCAAGTCTTCACGAGAAATTACGCGGGAGACCCATTGTGGGTACCTGGCAGGATCGTGGCCATCACGGGGCCCAGGTCGTACCACGTCCAGTTAGAAGACGGGCACATTTGGCGAAGGCACCTGGATCAGTTGAGGAGCCGGCAGAACGAGCACGCCACCTCCGACCCAGAGACCACAGCAACATTCCAGGCACCGCATCCGGCACCTAGCTGGGACACTCAGAGTAACCTGCCTCCACCAACCGAACCGAGGGAGCAGACGGCTGACCACGACCATCCCACAGAATCAACATCCATTCCCAGCAGCTCCCCTACCGCACCAGGAGACCGCAGCGACTCGACAACCCGGCCGGCGACCGGCGAGCAAGGTCGGGTGGCTGGACAGCTACCTAGGGACCAAATCTCCGCTGTCCCGAACTCTGTGCCACCCGCTCCTACACCCGAACTAAGACGATCAGAGTGGCAACACAAACCGCCTTCATACCTTAAAGACTACTCATGTTCGTATCTGGGGGGAAGGGGTGTTATGTCCTTGGGGCTGACACCAGTTCCCCATCAGGTCCGCAATTCTTACGGGGGCGTTCTTAGTCCCCATTGGCTGGCTCCCTTCGACAGTCGGCTATAAAAGCCGGCTGCTAGGTTGAGCCAGCTGCTGTTCGCTGGTAGGTCTGCTGTTAGCTGCAGACGCGACAGCCCCCTTTATTCCCATGAATAAAGTGTGTGTTATGACTGAAGCTCTGGTGTGGCCTCCCTTCTTTCCGAACTTAACAAATTTATTATTACTTATTGAAGCTGTATGCTAATAAATCCATTCGGGGTGGCTTACCACAAAATAAATCAACCATTAAAATGTCTATTGTAAATAGCACAACACAATAAAACTTCCATTGTAAATGTCACCGCTTAATCATGAACCTGCTCCTGGATGAAAAAAACACTGACACCAAAGGAGTTAAAAACAGCAACTCTGTCCTGATTGGATTAAGTTTAAATCCGTTCTCTTCCATTCAGAGCCCCACCGTTTCCAGGGACTGAGTTAAAATATCAACATCTCTCCCACAACTAGGATAGCAACATCAAACACCATATTCTGAATTGTCAGATGTCCTCCTCTAGCAACTTCATATTGATGTTAAAAATGTGACAAAATGTTGAATCCCATAAATAGAAGGCCCTCAGGCCAACTTCTCCTTCCTCACTGAGGGACTAAAAATGCCCACAGAGGTGGAAAAACTGCAAAAGAGTGCCTCTAATCCCCAACCTTCAGCGGGTGGCAGGAGTGTGCATGTACAAAAAGGTAGTATGATTGATAATTTCAAAACTGCTGAGAGATTTAAAATGAGAAAGAAAGATATATCATCCAATTAGAGGTCATCCAGGAGAATGATCAGTACTATCAGAGTCCCATACCCAGAGTAGAATTCAGTCCGAGAAGTGCCAGGATGATTTACCTCCTCTAGAATACTGGCACCATCAACTCAATAATTTGTTTATATCCCATCCTGTCTATATTATTTTTACAGATAACTCAAGGTGGGAAACATACCCCAACACACCTTCCTCCTCCCATTTCCCTCCCAATAGCAACCCTGTGAGGTGAGTTGGGCTGAGAGAGAGGGACAGGCCCAAAGTCACCCAACTGGCTTTCATGGCTAAGGCAGGATTTGAACTCATGGTCCCCTTCTTTCAAGGCTGGTGTCTTAACCATTACACCAAAATGGCTGTCAAGGTTCCAAGTAACAGCCCAAACAGAATCAAAACTCCAAGGCCAGAGGCTTCCTCAAAGTATAGATTTATTAGGCATGTCATATTGGCACAGCTGGTGAAAACCGAGTCTGAATTCCCCTGGGTTTTCCCTACCCAATTCAAAGTCCAAAGTTCTTCCCCCTATTACACACAGCCATCACATGCCCTGATCAGGTCACACTCCCCCTCCTGGGTGACTCCCCTCCAAGCCCCTCCAGGTGCTGGCGAGAGCGTCCTTGGTTCCCAGAAAAAAGAATGTTATTTTGGCTACTTATTTCCCCAATCTCTCTACTCCCCCTTCCCTTTCCCACAGCTTCATCCAGCCTCACCGTGACAACCCTGAAGATGCTTAAAGATGACTCCAGGGTTGACATTGGCTCTGCCCTATAAAGTCAACTCTGTGACAAATCCAAAGGTTGTTTTTCTGCTTACTGTTCTGCCAAATGATCACAGCAGCTAGGTGAGTGATATTTTTGATGATTTCTTCCAAAAAGGGAGTTAATAAGCCTAAACTGCATAGCTGGATGACAGTCTCTCAGTCCATTGCTAAAACAGAAGAAGAAGAAGAAGAAGGAGAAGGAGAAGGAGAAGGAGAAGGAGAAGGAGAAGGAGAAGATTTTGCCTCTCTTATTACCACTGAACTTGGGCATATACTTGAACTTGCCTTTTTAATTTTATTCCACCAGTGCTCCAGGCTTGATTTATTCTTCATTTCCCAAGTAAACCAAGATGCTACCTGGGAACCGTACCCAGTAAGAGGCTGTTCAGGGACAATAAAGTCCAATTTCTGATTCATTGCTCAGAGCAAATGGTCCATCAGGCACTGAACCAAACAGCCTGGCATAGTGTTTGGAAACTCTGCAAACATCCTCTAAAACCAACAAGATACAGTAAGTACCTGGGACTCAAATCAGTCCCACCTTCCCTGAGAGATTATGGATGGCTTTGCATTGCAGTTGAATCAGTGCACGAACTGACTATAGCGACAACAGAGCAGAAAGCCTCTTCATTTTCACACCAGAGAACATCTGCTCTGAGAAAACATGAGATCTAAAGAATGACCATTCGTATGAGTTAGGGATGATTTGATAAATGTCATGGATGCTATGGGGGCGGGGGGCATGTATTCTGAAGCCTTGTCAGAGTAAGCTCTCGAGGCAGGGAGACTGAACTCACCCAACACCAAAGTGTGAGGGCTGTCTCATTAGCTTAGAGAACAGCTTCAACGGGAAAAGGATCCCTGCCCAAAGAAGCTGCTTTTTGACCAGAGAACTGAACAACTAGAGAGTACTCTATTGGCAGCCACTCAAGTGGACAATTTATGTGCAATTCACATGTATTCATAGGCACAATAATCCAAACTCATTAAATCAAAATATTGAGAACTTCTCTTTTCACAGAGATCTCTGTAAAGAGCAGGTGCTGTGGCTTTTAGGAAGAGGAAGAGCGGCTATCAAAACAACAATTGGGGTAAACTGAGCTGGAGCTCAGTCCAAGAACGTAATATGAGTGAATGTCTTAGATAGGTCCCGCCCTAGTTTGCATGAAGATAAAGGGAGAGAGAAAAAAACAGAGAAGGAAGCTCATTTAGATTTGAAAGATTATACTTTTCAACCCAGAAGTGCCTCAGTGCTCCTGACATGGCTGCAAGGACTATAACTCTATAATAAAATACAATAAAAGTAGCACAAATCTATATGACATTGGTTTACTAATCTGGTCTTCTTTGAAGAACTGACACCACAGAACTAATGATTTGATGGGGGAGTCTCAATCTCAGTTTTAGTGGTGGGATTCAAATTTTTTTACTAGCGGTTCTGTGGGCATGGCTTGGTAGGCATTGCAGGGGAAGGATACTGTAAAATCTCTAGTCAGAGGTGGTATTTGCTGGTTCTCCGAACTACTCAAAATTTTTGCTACTAGTTCTCCAGAACTGGTCAGAACCTGCTGAATACCACCTCTGCCCAGTTTGTGTCACACGACAGATGTGGCCAGGTAGTTTCCATGAATCTAAAAGGACATTCTTGGTAGATATATACCTACAGGGGTGAAAACAATATATCTCTGTGAGGAAGAGAGGTGGGAAGGTAAAATTGCTGTCTGTGCTTGGGAAAAGCAGTACTGAAAAAGCAGCTGCAACCAGGGGTGGGCTTCAAAAATTTTCACAATGAGTTCTCTGCCTGGTTGCTGGGTGGGCATGGCCATGGTGGGCAAGGCCTAGTCAGCCTCCTGCACCATGGCAGTGGAGGGGGGGGGAGAGGTGCTTTTACCCTCCCTGGGCTCCAGAGGCTTTCTTGAGCTCCAGGAGGGTGAAAACAGCCTCCCTGGGCTCCGGAGGCTCTCTGGAAGCTGGAAACAAGACCATTTCCAGCCTTCCTAAACTTCCAGGAGGCCTGTTTTTTGCCCTCCCCAAGCTTCTGCATGAGCCTTTCACTTACCCGCATCCAAAACAGGCCGCATGGGGACTCCTGGGAGTGGGTGGGGTGGAGTGGATGGGGCCATCCAGGAGTGGGATTTGGGGGTTCTCCAAACCATGATGAAACTTCACTAGAAGATCTCCCGAACCCCTGCAAAACCCCAGCAGCTCATCCCTAGCTGCAACTAGGCAAGACTGCTTTCTATCCTCATTTCCCCAAGGTTTTGCTCAACTCACACCCTTCCCACAAAAGGACATCAAAGTTTACTGTTGTGTCTGTGGAACTGGTTGGAGTCCCCAACCAGGTCCGCTGTTTGAGCGGGAGCACCAGCCGCTCCCATTGGCTGGCTCCGTTTGACAGTCGGCTATAAAAGCCGGCTGTCGAGCAGAGCCAGCCCGTTGTCGCCAGCTAACCTGCTAGTTAGAAGGCAGATGCAGCAACCCTTTATTCCCTGTAATAAAGCCTGTTCGTTGTTCACTCTGGCTCTCGCCTCTTCCTTCCATCGCTCCACAACACTGGCGACGAGGATGGGATGTGATCGAAGGCTAGCCAGACG
>NW_020769369.1:5153096-5203022 GCF_900518735.1 Pseudonaja textilis
GAGCTGTGGTCACTGAAGAGCGAAGCCACGGGCGCTGAAGCAGCAGCCGCCAACGCTCACAAAGAGCGCAAAATTTAAAAAAGCCTCCGTAGCTTTTGAGCTGTAATCACTGAAAGCGAAGCCATGGGCGCTGTAGCCGCAGCCGCCGGCGCTCACAAAGAGCGCGAAATTCAAAGAGCCTCCATAGCCTAGAGAGACAGTCACCGCCTACGCTCTTCTAAGAGTGCGAATTTTGAAATACGACTGAAGAAGATGAACCCGGCATCTTCAAAATGAACGCTAATCCAGCATTCCCACCATTCAAGCCAACCGAGGAAACGTGGGACTCATACAAAAATCGTTTCAGCCATTTCCTTGATGCCATCGGTTTAGCAGACGCCGCGGAACACAGGAAGAAATCCTACTTCCTCAGCTATTGTGGGGCTGCAGTTTTTGACACCGCTACAGCACTAGTCGCCCCTCGCGCTATCAGAAGCGTACCGTGGGATGAACTCCAAGAAATCCTCTCCAACCACTACTCGCCAAAGCCATCTCAGATAGCCAGGAGATTCACCTTCAGAATTAGAAAACAGGCAGAGGGTGAGTCAATCAACGAGTATATGGCAGCTCTGAGGACAGCTGCCTTGCAGTGTGGGTTCAAAGACTACCTAGAAGACATGTTGTTGGACCAGATCGTCTGTGGGGTCAGGGACCTGAGGCTCCAAAGACGTTTGCTAGCAAAAAAGGACTTGAACCTAGCTCTTGCCATAGAGGAAGCCCAAGCTGCTGAACTCTCTGCCCAATCAGCAGCTGAAATTCAAGGTACTCCGTTAAAGCCCAGCAGTTCCACCATCCATTCAAAGGAAGTGCTCAGTGATGAAGACCCCACAGACTCATCAGACATTAACCGTCTTAAGCAACAGAAGCCTTCACAGGTAGGAGCGGGGCAGAGAAACAACTTCACCCCCAAACAACCTTCCATTTGCCTAACCTGCGGAGGCTCCCACTCTAGGGCATCCTGCAGGTTTAAGAACGCCATCTGCCTAAATTGCCAAAAGAAGGGTCACCTCGCTAGAGTCTGCCTAGAAGGGCGTACCTTGCCTCAGAGACCTCCACCACCTTCTAATTCACAAAGGCAAGTGGAAGACTGCTATACCTGCTACCACGCTAACCATACTTCCCAGACTCCCAATAAAATCAAAATTTCTATTTCTTTAGAAGGTAAACCCTGCAGGATGGAGGTAGACACGGGATCGGCACTTTCAATCATCTCCTGGGATACCCTAAAGAAGATCCAGCCCAGACTGTCGAAGAAGCAGCTACAGAAATGCCACCTGACACTGCGGGACTACCAGGGCAAGAACATCCCTGTCCTCGGGAAAGGCAAGTTTTTAGTTCAATTCCAAGCCTTTAAAGGCCATTTGCCTTTAGTGGTTGTTAATGGTGCCCTCCCCAGTCTGTTGGGGCTAGATTGGTTCCCCTCCCTCGGCCTTAGTGTAACTGGGATCCATGCTGTCTCAACTTCTGACGTAGATGCACTATTTTCAGGTTACTCTGATGTGTTTAGCAGCGAGCTGGGTTGCTATTCTAGCACCCCCATCTCCTTCTCTGTGGACCCCCAGGCAATTCCTCTGCGCCTTAAGCCACGCAGGGTGCCTTTCGCCATCCGTCCCAAGCTAGACGCAGAACTAGATAAGCTACTAAAGCAAGGGGTGTTAGAACCAACTGATTTTGCCAAATGGGAGACCCCCATAGTCACCCCACTCAAGAAAGATGGCAGTTTAAGAATCTGTGTAGACTATAAAACCACCCTCAACCGTTACCTGCAGGTCAGCGCATACCCTGTCCCTGTTATTCAGCACCTGTTACACACCTTCGAACCCGGCACCATTTTCGCCAAGTTAGATATGTCCCAGGCATACCAACAGTTCCCTGTTGATGATCAGACAGCTGAATTACAAACCATAGTCACACATAGAGGGGCATTCAAGTGTAAACGCCTCCAATTCGGTGTAAGTGTAGCCCCGGGTATATTCCAATCATTCATGGAAAGGATTCTCCAAGGTCTCCCAGGGGTTGTCCCTTATTTTGATGACATCTTAGTCTCAGCAATTGACAGACCTCAGCTCATACAGAGGGTCAGAGCGGTTCTAGAGAAGTTTAGGCAGCATGGCCTCAAACTTAAAAGGGAGAAGTGCGCCATCGCCACTAGGCAAGTGGACTTTCTGGGATATAGGATAGATGCCTCTGGCATCCACCCAATCGAATCCAAAGTAAAGGCCATCCATGAGGCACCCACACCAACTAACAAGACGGAGCTCCAAGCTTTTCTGGGGCTACTAAACTTTTACGCCTCATTTCTCCCACACAAAACCTCTATCGCTGAACCCTTACACAGACTGTTAGACAAAGAATCCCCCTGGCATTGGGGACCCAAAGAAGCCCATGCTTTCAAGTCAGTCAAATCCTTACTTACATCGGATGCAGTTTTAATTCAATTTGATCAACGACTCCCCCTGGTCCTAGCTGCTGATGCATCCCCTTTTGGGATTGGGGCTGTCCTAAGCCACAGACTTCCCAACGGTTCCGAGGCGCCAATTGCCTTCTTCTCTAGGACCTTCTCCACGGCAGAAAGGAACTACAGTCAAATAGATAAAGAGGCCCTGGCTGCGGTGGCTGCAGTTAAAAAATTTCATGAACTTTTGTTCGGGCACCATTTTGAACTTGTAACTGACCATAAACCTCTCCTGGGACTCTTATCAGGGGATAAGCAAACCCCGCAGGTACTATCACCTAGAATAACCAGATGGACTTTGTTCCTGGCCGCTTACTCATTCAAGTTGGTGCATCGACCCGGCAAAAACTTGAGTCACGCCGATGCCCTTAGTCGCTGCCCCCTACCAGCCCCAGTCGAAGACCCAGCACCGGTTCACGCCATTTTTGAAGTTAATGAACTTAAATTACCAGTTACAGCCGAGGACATTGCTGCGCACTCAAAAAAAGACAAGATAATTGCCCAGGTTCTGGACTGGGTGGGAAGGGGGTGGCCGGAAACTCAAGGTACCGTTGACTTTGCTCCTTTTAAAACCCGTCAGCAGGAACTATCAAAGCTACAGGGATGTCTGTTGTGGGGTACAAGGGTAGTCATCCCAGCCACTCTTCGTGTACCCATCCTGAAGGTGCTTCACGAGGGCCACCCGGGCATCGTAAGGATGAAGGCTCTGGCCCGCAGCTACGTTTGGTGGCCTGGCATGGATGCCTGTGGCCCGGCATGGATGCCCAAATCGCCAGCTGGGTAAGCTCATGCCAACCCTGCCAAGAAACCAGGCCTGCCCCACCAGCTGCCACGCCCACCAGGTGGGAGAGTGCTAGTGCCCCTTGGTCCCGCCTGCACATCGACCTGGCTGGACCGGTGCATGGCAGGACCTTCTTGGTAGTTGTGGACTCCTACTCCAAGTGGATAGACCTGGCCCTGCTACCCTCGACTACCACCCAAGCGATAGTTAAGGCTCTGACCCACTTATTCGCTACCCATGGACTCCCTGACACGCTGGTGTCTGACAATGGCCCGCAGTTCACGTCATGTGAGTTCAGTATGTACGTTGCTAACTTGGGCATCTGACACATCCTTACAGCCCCCTTTCACCCCGCTAGCAACGGGATGGCTGAGAGGGCAGTCAGGTCAGCCAAGGAGGCACTCGCCAGGTTTGGCCAGGAAAACTGGCACTCTAAACTGTCACGTTACCTCCTGAGCCAACATACGATGCCATGCACCACTACTAATAAATCCCCTGCCGAACTCTTGATGGGGAGACGCCTTAGGACCACCCTGGACAGGTTGCACCCCCACTACTGCCCAGACGCCCCTTTAGGGTCTGACAGTCTGGTCAGGGACTTTATCCTGCATGACCTGGTGTACGCCAGGAATTATGCAGGGGATCCTTTGTGGGTACCTGGTCAAGTTGTATCGGTCACCAGTCCGAGATCCTACAGGGTCCTCCTGGAAGATGGACGCTTGTGGCGGAGACACGTGGACCAACTCAGAAGGCGATGGAGAGGTGCGACCGTTACCGGCCCAGCCCGACCTTCCAGCACCAGGGGCTCCCTGCCGGTGCCAATCTGCTCAGACGGAAGCTCCCTGCGGGACCCGGTCTACCCCATTGACCAGGAGAGTTTGCTGGAGGACCCGAGTTCCCAGCCAGAGTCACCGAACCAACAGCCAAGCGAACCTGTTTGCCAGCCGGACCTAGCGACTCGCCCAGGTCAGCCCGAACTGGGGGACTTACCGAACTCGCAGAACACTACACCTGACCAAGCCCATTCCCCAACAACCTCCGAGGCGTTTCCCGGGGGCAAGGACTTGGCGCCAGCCAGCAGTTTACCCGGGTTACAACGTTCTGGTCACCAGCGCAGACAACCGACTTACCTAAAGGACTACGCATGTCCCCAGCTGGGGGAAAGGAGTGTTATGTCTGTGGAACTGGTTGGAGTCCCCAACCAGGTCCGCTGTTTGAGCGGGAGCACCAGCCGCTCCCATTGGCTGGCTCCGTTTGACAGTCGGCTATAAAAGCCGGCTGTCGAGCAGAGCCAGCCCGTTGTCGCCAGCTAACCTGCTAGTTAGAAGGCAGATGCGGCAACCCTTTATTCCCTGTAATAAAGCCTGTTCGTTGTTCACTCTGGCTCTCGCCTCTTCCTTCCATCGCTCCACAACATTTACAAACTTGGAAATCTGAGAATGGATGGGCTTTTTCATTCTCTCCCCCACTCCCAGTTTGTTGAGAGACATGGACTCACTGGCACAAGACCTACCAGTTGGGCAGGGCAGGCAATGCAGGAGAAAAGGAGATAAAGAGACAACAGCAAATAAACAAGGAAATGTCTGAACAATTTCAGCTATCTCAGACAAGCAAGACATCCGGGGCCACAAGCTACATCAAGCAATCCATCTTGATGCAGTTTTCTGCCTAGAGTTGGTTTGGGAGCTCAGATGGAGTGCTTGAGAGCAACGGTACCTTAAAGAAGAGCTTGAAGTTTGCCCTGGTGTTCTGCAGCAATCTGAAAACCGTATGGAGGCAGCACCCAACCCCAAACAATCCAAGAACTGTTGGGGGTGTGGGTGTGGATGGGAGAAGACCAGAGGTGGCATTCAGCAGGTTCTGACCAGTTCTGGAGAACCGGTAGCAGAAATTTTGAGTAGTTTGGAGAACCGGGCAAACACCACCTCTGATTGGCCCCAACCCATCTCTTCTCTGCCTCCCGAATCCCAGCTGATTGGTTGGGCCTTCTTTTGTTGCCCTGCACAGGAGAACAGAGCTGGAAAGCAGGTTAGTGGGGTGCAGAGGGAATGGGGATTTTGCAGTAACCTTCCCCTGCCATGCCCACCAAGCCACGCCCACAGAACCAGTAGTAAAAAAAATTTGAATCCCACCACTGGAGAAGACAAAAGCTATTTGCCACTTTACAAAAGTTTAAGACTGTTACCTTTTGTAAGACTTATTTACATAACTCCATCTACCTGTAAAATCTAGAAGGGTAGAGTGAATTCAGGGCCACAACCTATTGTTGAGGAAGGGTTATAAAACATTTTGTACAGTTCTCTTCCACGCTATGGTGTGTCTAGTCCTTGAAACAATAAAAAAAACCCCTCACAATCTCCACCTCACACTACTGCTTGTGTACCAAAACTCCATGGGTCTACAAAGCTCTGGACCAGGTGATTTGCCACTGATAGTCTTCATCTTCAGCCTCTCTTTGCCCTTCATCAGCATAACATGGCCTGGGTCGGCATGCAACAAATTGGGTAAACTTGAGAAAATATTTTTTTTTCCAGAATGGGCAAGCTAAGAGTCTTCACTGGTGGATGAATGAAAGCTGCAACCAATATTTTTAAAAGAAATCCATGGGCACCAAAACATGAAAGTCCTGCAGTACATTATTGCAAATGAAGCAAAGGAAAGGAAGCCTTTGAAAATCAAAGTAGAGCTCTCTTCGAGTCATCACATAAAAGGACTTGTTCACTTTCCTCTTGGATTCCACCCCCCCACCCTTTTTTTTTTTTTACAGTGAAGAACAGCATCAGACAGACAAGTCAAGTTTACAGATTTTGAAAAACAGTTTGAAGTTCAGCCACTGAAAATCAACCTTTGCCCTTCTTGCTGGCCCTGAGGCAACAGAAATGTTCTCCACAGGGTGCCTCTCTATACTGAGATTGTATCCTGATATTGTGTACTCTTCCTACTATCCTGGGGCAGTGTTCAACAAAGCTTCTTTGAATCCCAAAGCAAGAAATGTTCTTGTAAGGAGGAAAGCAGGGAGGCTACATTAGTACATGAATCATTGAAGTGTGCAACAACTATTTAATGATAGCTCTTTCTCGCTCTTTCTCTCTTGTGCTCTCTTTCTCTCTCTGTCTCTCTCTCTCCCCACCCCTCTTAATGAAACCACTCTTTGAAATAATCTGTCCGCATGGGATAGAATATCATCCATATGCTGGTGATAGTCAATTATACATCTCTATCTCTGGCCATCAAAATGAAGCTGTTGATGCTGTCCCAATGTCTGGAGACTGTGGCTGAATCCTGCAAAATTGGACAGCCTGTGGGTTTTAGGATCTCAAATCTAGGAAATGTGTTCCCATCGTTGGCTCTGGGTAGGGTTCAATTGGCCTGTTCAGATTCAATACACCACCTGGGGTGGGGTGGGTGTTCTTCCTGGGCTCACAGTTCCCCCTCAAAGAGCAAGTATGCCATAGTCCAGGATTTTGATCTGAAGAAGTTGCTCCAGATGAACCTGTGGAATGTCAACCTCAGGGGATTCTAAACAAGGAGTCACCTGTTGCTGATCAAACACAGGAACCATCGGAACAGTTGAGGCAGTCAGATAATGACATATGGACTCCAAACCTTTATTTTGAAGAAGTGGTGGAATTCTACTGTTTTGGCCTGGTTTGGTTGAACAAGTAGTTCCGAGGATCATCTGTGAGCAAATCGGTTTGCTCTGACAATCAGCTGCTGGGCCCTTCCATCCGCTCTTCCACCCGGCCCTATACTGACCTTTATATTCTGCTTTTGAAGCTCGGCTGCTTCGCGCGGCACAGCAGATTGCCGCACGTCAGCTGTTGAAGACATTGGGAGAGTGCAGGATTGCAGGAGAAAGTGTGTATCGAACCCTCTGCATGCACAAAGTGCGTGAGCGTGCTTAAAGCATGCCCACCAAGCCACACCCACAGAACTGGTGGTAAAAAAAGTCAAATCCCACCATTGACTTGAAGGGTAGAGAAAATAGCAGAGCAAAGATGCCCAATGAAAATCTTTGCCAAGTAGGGAAGTAATTTGATTAAAGACACCTGGCTACGATCTGATATGAGAAGCAGCCCTGACTTGTGTTATTCTGTTGGAAGCAGTTGTGTGCTCTAATGTGTCATTCCTTGAATCTTGCTCATGAAACTCCGAACTTGGACTGGCTGATGAACCTGAGTTGGCTGCCTGGATTTCAGATTGGACTTTGACTGCTTTTCTGTGCTGACTACTTTCCTTTTGAAAGCAAAACCATTCAGGGAAACTTCTTTTCCAAGGGATTTTGTTGATTTACATTCTTTTCCTTATCTGCTGTTACCTGTTCAGCCTTGAGCCAATTGTTTTTCTCACCTAGCAACTGTGTGTTTGAGATGTGAAACAAGGCAAGGTGATGATTTATGGAATTATGTACCAATTGCACCTGAACCTGGACCAGGAGGCCTTGTTTGTAATCATTCATGCCTTAGCCATCTCCTAATTTGTTTATTGCAATATGCTCCAAGACAATTACCCTTGAAAATCATTCAAATGCTTCAGTTGGTCCAGAATGGAGCAGCACAAATAGATATGTGTACTGCTTCTTACACCCCTGTGATACTGCTATTGTCAAAGCCTCACTAGGTTTCCAGGTACAATTCAAGATGGTGATTATCATTTTTAAAGCCGTACATTGGGACTCCTTACTCCCAAGAACATCTGCTTACCACATACACTCCTATACAGTTGGCATGCTCCAGATTCTCTAGTTTACATATTGCCATCTTATGTGACACACAAGAAGTGTACCTTTTCAGTGACTGCCCTTGTTCTCTGAAATAATCTCCCTCCCACCCACAAGATATAATAGGCCACAACTCAGCTCAGCTTTAGAAGAGTCATTAAAGCCTGACATTTCCCCCAGATGTTTGATTCCATGTAAGTAAAGTCTGTGTTTGGTCGTTTTCATTGATCTTTGCTTCACCCTTTTAAATACTGGGTTATTTTTAATGACACTTGGTTACTTTTTTTCTGAATTCTTTATTTTTGTTGCATGCCACGTTGCATGTTTGAGTTGAGCAGTGTTATAAATGTTTGAACCAAACAAACTTCTCCATCAGAAAAAAACAACAACATATTTTGCTTCTTCCCTTCAGATCTGGTATAAAAACCAGTCACCAATTTTCTTAATGTTGGATCTCATTTTTTTAACTTGTATATTCTTTACAGTTCTGAATGGCTTGTTTACAACTAACTGACTTGAAATGTCTGTGAAACTGAAAGGCAGGATATAATTTTTTAAATATATATATATATACTTAGTAAAATAAGTAAATCAGTAAATCAGAATAAGTAAATAAGTAAATCTTTTTCTCCTCTGGGCTCCAGACATCCAAGGTCATTGAGGGCTGTTCTTAATGCATATTCACAGCCAGGAGCAGCCCAATGCTAAGCAAACTTCATTAATTATTAATTACTATAATAAACATGTTGGCTCAATAATCAGATATAATAGATTCTGCAGGAGAGGAAGTGAAAAGGACGGAAAAGGTAGATTTCCCAAAGCATACAACTGAGTGTCTGGTAAAGAGCGGCTGAAGTCAATTGAATGAGAGCGCAATCATACAGTAACAAGAAGATGGAAATTGAGATGGTACCAAAGAAAAATATAAGCCCAGAGAATGATATGATTATCCAGGGGCAAAACAAAGTCCAGTAAAGATATCACCCTCGAAGACAATACCAGCTCTAAAGGCCTCCCATTAATATGAATGGAAAGTATAGAAAGAATAGAGATCTCATACATTGACTGGATACAAAAAAGTTCTTGCATAGCTGGCGATGAATATGTATGAACATTATAGTCCCCATACAAGAGCAAAGTAAAGCAGGGGTGGGATTCAAATTTTTTAACAACCGGTTCTGTGGGTGTGGCTTAGTTGGTGGGCGTGGCTTGGTGGTCATGTGACTAGCTGGGCGTGGCCAACTCAACATCACTCACATCGAGGCACACATCTCCTTGTCTGGCCTCTCATGACTGTGGGGATGCTTCAATAGTCGTAAGTGTGAAAAATGGTCATAAAGCACTTTTTTCAGTGCCATTGTAACTTTGAATGGTCACCCCATGCAAGCAAAGGACCAGCAAAGGAGGGGAAAAAAACCTCCAGAGAAGTTCCTGAGACAGGAAGTCTAGTCCTGCCAAGAATGTAATAAGGGTTAACGGAGAGGCAGTTTCTATAATCAACACCAGAATGTTTCCTTCCTGCCTTCCTTACAGGATTAGGCCAGTAATTTCTTCTAACAACCGGTTCTCTGAACTGCTTAGAATGTTAACAACCGGTTCTAGCGAATAGGTGCAAACTGGTAGAATCCCACCCCTTGAGTAAAGCATGGAAATATAGATGTGCACTCTGGATTCTATACCGAAGGCGCATCAAACAACTGGAGAAATTTCACAGGCATTCTCTCTCTGCTCTTTTCTTGGCAGTCATTGGCAACATAAAAATCTTGAATCACGTGAAGTCCACCAGCTTTGAGTGCCTAAGTATCGGAGCTCAAATGAGATGAGTAGGGCACATACTCAGAATAGATAATTGCTGCATGCCTCACTTGGTTGCTCTATCATGTACTGGACTCTGGGCAGAGAACTCAAAGTTGACCACACTACAATGACACCGTGAAAGGATCACTGTGACATCCAGTTAGGAGAACTAGAAGCTGCAGCTGCTGACAGAACCCACTGGCAAACCCTGTGCTATGAAGCTTTCACTAACTTTTAAGGCATGCATTGCTAAACCCTAATAGAAAACCATGAGTTGCAGCACAGAATAATACCCACAGTTACTCCAACAAGAGTATTTCAGTGTCCCCATTATGCTAGACTCTGTGTTTCCAAATTGGGACTGCAGATCTACCTCTGTGTTCACAAATGAACTGCACAACAGTGTGTTTTCTTTGAATCCAGAGGACTATCATATATAAAAAAGAGATATGTGTGAGGATGGAGTTCCCAAAACAAAAAAGAATTCACTCCATTCCTATTCTAGAACTATACTCATGAAGTTAACCAACATATATTGCAGTGGTGGCTAATCTTTTTGGGCTCCTGTGCCAAAAATTGTGAGCGCACCAGCACCCAGAATGCAATGTGTGCCCCGCTCCCCACATCTCCTGCACATGCGTGTGCAATCCTCACCCCCTTACCTGCACTGTGCCTCACAGCTGATTTTTTGGCTAGCTTGAGGCCTTTTTCAGCCTTCCAGAGGCTGAGAAAAAGCCTCTGCAAGGCTTCTTAGGCCCAATTATAGGGCCATTTCGTCACTTCCAGTATTACAGGAAGTGACAAAACGGGCCAATAATTCAGCCTGAGAAGCCTTGCAGAGGCTTTTTCTCAGCCTCTGGAAGGCTGAAACAGGCCTCAAAGCAACCTCCCCAAAAATTAGCTGTGAGGCACGGGCATGCACAGTGAGGTAAGTTTGCCTGCAGCTTGTGTGCCAGCACAAATGGCTCTGCCTGCCACTTGTGGCATGCGTGCCGTAGGTTCACTATCACGGGTATATTGTGTATGCTCCAACCCTGGAGGTTTTTAAGAAGTGATTGGACAACCATTTGTCGGAAATGGTATAAGACTTCCTGCTTAAGCAGGGGTTGAATGAGAAGATGTCCAACTGTATTATTCTGTTCTGTTAACCTATAGTTAAGACAGCAGTATCAACAGACTTATTTTCACCATACCAGGTTTTAGTGACCAACACCAAAGATACCATATATCACAAGTAAGCAAGGTGAAACAGTGCATTTTCTCAGCTCATGAATGAGCATTTTACAACAGTTATTTTATGGCCATGCGATGAATAGGTTGGATACATAAGGGCTTGCAGTCTTAAGAGAAGGATAACAAAGAGGCACCTGATCAAATTGGACTGTATAAGTGGAGGATTAAGAAGATGTCTCAGTCCACTTGTGGCTTGCTTCAACTTTGTCATGATGACCACTATCTCTGAAACCACAGCCAATGTTTTTCAATCATTCAAGATGATTCCTGGTATGGTTTTTGCCCTTAATGTTACCACTGAAAGCTACAGGTCACAAATACTCATAACATTGATGTTTATCTCTAATCAGGGTTTGTGGCAACTTACTATTCCCAATTTGTTACACAGTAACTAAGAAGCAGCATTTCAAAAAAGCAAGACTCACACAAGTATGCAAGGTAAAATTGAAGTAATTTGAACTTCAGGGTAGTATCCATAAGGTCCATTATCAGACTCTAAGTATCTTTCCATTTATTTTAAAACTTTCTCCTCTTTCTTCTATATAGCAAACTCATGGAGTATCATTAGCAAGGTTTAGAGCCACAATATTGTGACTATAAAAACATCAAATTACAGTTGATGCAGATGTAGGACATTACCAGCCTGAGCCCAAAGGTAGGGTCAAATGCATCATCAGTTTGGAGCCCTTGCACTCTCATAAGAGAGCTAAGTGCACCCCACTCCCTTTGAAGTCCGTTGACTGTTATCTGGCGCCAATTCTCTTTGATCATCATGTGAATAAGTAGCTTGAAATAAACTCATAGTGCTTTTTGAACTCCATTCTGGCTCTTAATTTCTCGACAGTCACCAAGGAAAAAAAAATCCCTAATAAGACATGTGCTGGTATCCTTCTAATAAGAGCCAGTTTGGTGTAGTTCTTTCTCACAGCACCAGGAGATGTTTTAATGTTGCCAATAAAACAATATGGATTTGTCCAGGATTTGAATGCATAATTTATTATATAATATGAAAGAGACAAGTAGGGGCCCCCAAATTACAGAACCTATAGCATTTCTATGTGGTGCTATTAATTTAATTTAAGTTTGGAGACTCCTTTAAATATAAAGCTTTTTCAGTGGCCAACTTATAGATGACCTTGGCTGTTGCTAGACCAGCCAAGGCACTGTAGTGGCAAGGAACTCATCTGTATTCATCAAATAAAACTGGCATTCATTCCCATTATTTGCCTGCTCATGTAAGTGTGACTTTTATTGAGTTGCAATTGAGAACACATCAGGCATCAACTACAATTGCATTAATATCAGATAACAGATATTTTTTGTCATCAAGATCTTTTGGAAACTTGCAGTATATCTCCAAAATTTATCCAGATTTTCTCAGGGGAAAAAAACAACAACAACCTTTTTGACCACGTACTTGGGGGATGTCTGCCTAGATTCCACAAATAATCCAACTCATTTCATATGGGTCCTTAGCGTAGCTTATCTTGACTTACTTGTGATCTCTGAGCATTATTACAAAAGCTTGAATCTTCATGCCTCATTATTTTCTAGAACTAAAGAAAGAAAACAGCCTTAAAAAAACCATTTCATTGGAAGAAATGGGAAAAACAAAACCTTTAGAACTATATAGAGAGGTGATATGTAAAATTTATACTTGCTTAATATCCCTATCTTCTGTGAGGTGTGGCAGGAGATGGCTTGGAAGTGAATTTTCTCTGCTGGAGCTCTTTTCCTAAGGAATGGGTTACAGCGTTAAGAAATCCATCCTCACTATTACTATTTCAAAACCTCTTAAAAACAAGCATTGGGGAATTAAGGGTGTTGACATTAGATACACAACTTGTGCACGGTATTATTCGTTAGGGTTTTTTTTGAAGATTAAAATGAAATGATTGCTTTTGACTGATAGGGTCATTAGACTAATCAATAAGCAATAAATAGATTGTGTTACATTGGTGGGATTCAATTTTTTTTACTACCTGTTCTGTGGGCATGGCTTGGTGGCCGTGATGTGGTTTGGTGCATGGCTTGGTGGGCATGGCAGGGGAATGATGCTGCAAAATCCCATTCCCTCCCCATCCCACTAACCTGCTTTCCAGCTCCGTTCTCCTGTGCAGGGCAACAAAAGAAGACCCAGCCGATCAGCTGGGACTCAGGAGGCAGAGAAGAGATGGGGGCAGGGCCAGTCAGAGGTTTTTGACAGTTCTCCAAACTACTTAAAATTTCCACTACCAGTTCTCCAGAACTGGTCAGAACCTGCTGAATACCACCTCTGCTGTGTTACTTATTTTGTTACATGTTTTGTTGTAAGCCACATATGATTAACATACCATAAATATCAGTAAGAAATAGTAAATAAATCAATAAAAATCAGTGCAGAGTTTTCCAAGATAGGGTCCTTCACGTTCTCATTTTATGTTTAAAACCATAAGCTGTGGTGGCACAGTGGTTAGAGTGCAGTTCTGTAGGCTACTTCTACTGACTGCCAGTTGCCTGCAATTTGGCAGTTCAAATCTCACCAGGCTCAAGGTTGAATCAGCCTCCAAACTGAATTGTCTCATAGTGGTTTTTATATATATTTTTTTAAAAAACTGAAAAAAATGTTTTAAAGAGACCACATTAACAATAAAAGAATTATAAAAAGTTACTATTCTATGTGTTGGGTATAACATTGATACACCAACTAAGTTTGGGTGAATAAATATATAAAACCAAGGTTTGGGTGTTTGTAACTTGTAGCTTTAAGCACCAAACTGCTTGTAATTAACTAATTAAGGGTGCGGTTACAAACGGCAATAAAAGGGCAGTAAGAGAAACGTAACTCTCTCTCTGCTTGTTTTGTCTGCTTGCTACTGTTTGTTTGCTACTGTTTGCTACAACTGTTTGAATACCTGAACGAAAGGACTATTTCATTGATGTGCTGATATCCTGTGAATACTCAGCGTTGTCTTCAAAAGGAAAGGTATCAGAGGAGAAGATATCTTTACAAGCAGATAAGGATATAGAACTGACTAGTGAATGGACTAAGTTACTGAATGGATATATTTGTGAATGACATATGGACTGATTGACAATGTTTAAACTCTAATTGGATTAAACAACTATTTAAACTACAAAACAGTGTTTGTCATCAGTGTGTGTAAACTCTAGGGCCCTTCCTCTCTCATTTGGCTGCCTGGCTTGACTGCTGCTGCACATTCTGTTTGGGGGTTTGTCCCCAATCACTAACACTATGCATATCAGAAAGACAATAAAATAGGCATCAGGAATTCCAGCTATGGAAAATTCTGACATAACTGTCACTCTAAGTTAAAAGCAGATACATACACACATAGTAAAGTGTATATTAGATTTCGTACCCCATCGGATGTGTGATTTTTGAAATCTATTCAAATGTCACTCATATCTTAATTGCCTTTCCTTTCTGAAACTGTTAAAAGACCAACTCATAATTTTAAAACAAACAATAAAACCATTCTATTTCCCCCTTTCTAATAATTCTTAGTATGATCAAGATATATATCAGCAAGTAACACTTGTCAACCCTGTTATGAAATGGAGTTGAGAATGATGTTCATCGTCTTCTTTATTTTACAATAAGGAGAATGCATAAATAAGACTGAGCCCACCTTCGAAGTGACAAGAAAACAATTCTTCTGTCATTTCAGCCCCTATAAATAAGGC
Organism: Pseudonaja textilis; assembly: GCF_900518735.1. Next base: position 5,167,809 of record NW_020769369.1, read on the forward strand.
TTTCCATGTTCCAGATACATCATATGCTTTTTTTTTCTATCGATGTGAATATGTGACAGAAGAAAAACCTTCCCTCAAACAACTGTCCTTGTCTACATGGTAGCTAATGCATGGAGTTGCATCATTGAAGCCTTTTCTTCTAGCACAACTGATGCAAAATATTAGTTGAGTTGTAGCGCTTGTCAGAAAATTGATGTGGTGAGCACTCTGGATTTTAGAGTGCTTGAAAGAAACCGGGGGCTCTGTTTTAAATTGAAGAAACATTACCGAAGGAAAATTCAAATTTTTCCTCAGTGTTATTTTGAATTGGTATCTCACTGCTTGGCAGATTCTATATTAACAACCTATTTTTAATACACATTGCAAGAAGCTCCTTCACTCCTCTGACAAATAGTTATTTTCTTTCTTTGTTTTTTCTTTGTTTTTTCATACAAATGGTTTAATAGATTCTGCTCCATCAATTCAGAAAGTTGCAAGTTTCCTTCTTCTCTTTTCTCTAGTGTTCCACATCAACGTGGCATTATTTCATATGCAATATTTTATTAATTTCTTTTTCCAGCTTTCCATTCTTCTTATCATGTCTTTATTCTGCAATCTTGTGTACTTTTGCTCTCCCTACTGTCCGGCTGAATTTTATATTGCAGTCTCAGCCTTCTGTTCTGCTTCCCAGATATTCTGACTTCTAAGTGAATGAGAAAATTGCTCAATTCATTTGCATAAGAGAAAGTAAACACAACATAGCCCAAAATCAGATGATGGGAGCGGAGGGGCTGTTGCAAGAGAGAGCAACAAGATTACTGGCCATGGTGACTCTAAAGGAGCTAAACTTTCAGTTCTCTTTTTTTAGCAGCCCTCCTTCCTCCCCAACAGTACCTGTCCCATTTCTTTGCAGGGCTGAAGTGTTTTTTCTGTGTTTCTCCTTACATCTTGGGGGCATTCAAGATTAGCACCAACCACACACTTTGATGCTGTAACCATGCAGAAAGTTGTATGCAACAGTCTTTCCCTCTTAAGCCATTCTGTGATAACTGCAAGGATTGTTGCATACAACTTTCTGCTTAGTTATAGCATATAAGTTTGGTTAGTGTTAACTTAGATTAATATAGGGCTGGGGATTATTCAACTACATAATCTCAGCCTGTTTAGTTACTTTTAAGATTCTACAGTACAAAGCAAATTAGTGTTTCAGAACCACAGGTAGTCTTTGACATATGACCATTCCTTTAATGACTATTCTAAGACAGGGCTGAAAAATGTAACCTACAACCAAAGTTTGAATTTGTAAACAGTCACAACATTCCTGTGGTCATGTGATCAAAATTTGAAAGTTTGGCTTACTGACATTTTCAGAATTCTGAAGTCACACAATCAGAGGTGATGTTCAGCAGGTTCTGACCAGTTCTGGAGAACCAGTAGCGGACATTTTGAGTAGTTGGGAGAATCAGCAAATGCCACCTCTGACTGGAGATTTTACAGTCTCATTCCCCTGCCATGCCTACCAAGCCACACCCACAGAACCGGGGGTCAAAAAATTTGAATCCCACCACTGCACACAATCATCCTTTACACAGTTCTCAGGAGGCATTTGACGAGCAAAGTCAATGGGGAAAGCCACACTCACGTAATGACCACAGCAAAAATGTCATAAAATTGGGCACAACTCATTTAAAAACCGTATTGCTTAGCAACAGATGTTCCAATTCCAACCGAGGTTGTAAATCGAAAACTGTCTGTGTATTTTCTCTTCTCCTCGAAGCTATATTCTGTTTGGGTGAATTCAATGTACTTTACGTGGAATTATCTTTGAAAAGCATCTACAAATTGTAATTGATGGAAAATGGAGTAATGTACATTTATGTATTTATGTACTACATTATGTAGTACTAATACAATGTAACAAGAATCACATGTCTGTTTTGAAGAAATTTCATTAGCTACTGGTTAACTATTGGAACAATTCAAGGTGTGGCTACTTATCTTCAAAACTGGACCGATGGTTCCTACACCAATTAAAAATCTAGTAATCATTTCTAAAACAATTAATAGGTACTAAAAGACCACCCTCCCCTTGTATATTGAAAAATCATGAAAAAAAGGATTGTTTTGCTATCTTCACCTATATGTTTTTTTTGCCTATATATAGGTTTTTCATTTGAAATTAGCTTCCGCAGTAGAATCCTTATGTTGAAACTTCAGCTGTTTTCCTAATAAATCTTTTGATTTAGATTTTTCAGATACACTTTTGGGTTAACATTTCCAATTCGTATGGTTATAAGAGAAGTCTGTCAAAAGCCCTAAATTGTTCATACTGTTTCCTAATACGATTTGATTGCTCATTGTACCCTATGACTATCATTAAGTGTTGTACCTTATGATACTTGACTCTTGACTTATGTATCTTTTCTTTTATGTATACAGACAGTATTTGCACCAAGACAAATTCCTTGTGTGTCCAATCACACTTGGCCAATAAAGAATTCTATTCTATTCTATTCTATTCTATTCTATTCTATTCTATTCTATTCTATATGGCTAAAAGTTTATTATGCGCTAAAATTTGTGTGGTCATTTAGATCTGAAGAAGAGAATCCTTTTTCAATATACCTCTGCTGTTTAAACAACAAATATTTTATTTCGTATATCTTGCAAGCTGCCTCAAGTGTTTATATATGAGGAGAAAGTTAAGGTGCACATCTAATAAATAATAATAAACTTTATTTTACCTTCTACATTCCTATGAGAATATATTGAGACATGCAACCGTATACACATACCATAAGGGGAAATAGCATATCTTAATAATAACCAGGTGAATTCAGCATCCAAAAACTAAGGGCATAAAATTATGTTCAAGATGCCACTGCATTCCAAATTTGAAGCAAAGATTGCAAATATCTCTTATTTTTAACAGTTCTAACTTTTAATGTTGGAAGACAGCTGTGGTTTTTTATTTATTTATTTCTGCTTCTGAGTTTAAGTTCTTAATATATCTAGTATTTGTATGTGTGCATGTGAGTATGTGAGTCAATGAGAAGGAGGGAAAGGAGGAAGTGGGAGGGGCCATATTTTCACAATAAACCTAGGAATAAAGCATGCCCCTAGCTATACAGGCAAAGCCGAAAAACCAATGACTTTCATATGAGTGAGTAAAAATTTTGAATGTTTGAAATCAGAACAGTAAGGCAGAATGTCAGCATTCCAGCAAAACCAGAGTCCAATCAATAACTCCAAGACAAGCATTTTATCAAGGTTTCTTTTTATTGGAAAAGTCATACTGACACATCTGGGAAAACCTGAATCTGAGAGTTCTGGGTTTTTCCTCAGTAAATCAAAACTCAAAACCCAACCCCTGCACCCATCAGTCCATCACATGGTCCAATCACTATCTGTCCCAACTTGAGACATCCCATCAACCACTCCTCTTCCAGGTGCAGGAACAACATCAGAGGTGGTATTCAGCAGGTTCTGACCAGTTCTGGAGAACCAGTAGCGGAAATTTTGAGTAGTTCAGAGAACCGGCAAATAGCACCTCTGACTGGAGATTTTACACTATTCTTCCCCTGCCATGCCCACCAAGCCATGCCCACAGAACCGGTAGTAAAAAAAAAATGAATCCCATCACTGAAGAACATGACCTTGACCAAAAAGAAGAATGCTATTATGTCTAAGTACTAAGACTATAAAAATCTCCCTCCTAATTTCCCAGTCACAGGAATGTGGCACTGTGGATGTCAGGTTTCCAAGTGATGAAATACATTTAAAAAGAAAAGAACAAAGTCCATCTTCAAAAAATATTTCTTTTATTTAGGAAAGCATCAAACTGGCAAAGTCCATGATAATTCCAGATCTGACACAACCCAGAATTACTGCACAATATTACAAGTTAGAAACAAACTCCCAAAGTCATATTCTCCAATTGAAGTAATTCAACGTTGCTTAATGTCGTAAATCTCCACCTCAAGGGGCCCAAACACAAATAGCTTGTTTCCCATGGAAAGAAGAATCACCTAGCCAAAACAACTCTCTTTATTTCCACTCTTCCCCACTTAGGAATGTGGCAAGCCCAAAACCCTGACCCATGACTGCCACAGAGAAAGTAAGAAAAAGAATATATATATTAAGTCTAATTAAATGGCTACACATATGTCAATTTTGGGCTTGATAGGCTGTCCTCCCCCATTTGAAAAGAAACCCCTGCAATGACATAAAATACACAGCTTCTGGTTTTAATATGGCTTCCAAAGCTGACACAGTTCACAGCTAATTCTTTTTTTGAATAGAGAAAGCATCTGAAATTGAAATGTGAGTAAAGTAGGTATTACTCTTGAAGTCAATCAGAGAATGCTAATGGTGTTTATTCAAAGATCTTACAGGTGTAAAAAATGGCTAGCCAAGCTCATCTTAAAAACCCAAATACCTTTTGATTAGAGTGTTTTTGTTAAATAGTCTTGTGGTTTAAACTGTTTAATATTTATAGACAATTTGTTAGCATCCTTGAGGGTAATATACAGTACATTCCATCCTGCATGCAAGATATAGGATGAAGTCTTATTGCATCAATATTTTTATATATTTTGTACTCTTATGAATTATAATAAAGGTTTTGATCCAGAATAAAGATGAAATCAACAATCTGCAAGATTTAGAGAGAGAGAGAATTAGCTGATTCTTTGCAAACGAAAGGGTTTTCTAAATAGCCGTTTTGATATTCTTCTGGTCAATTTATTTCTGACGCTGAATTCTCCTTAACTTGATGGTCTCCAGAGATAATGAGATGACAGCTCTCGGAATTCCCACTTAGATTTAATCAGTATATATCTGGAAGACACGAGAACATCCTCCACATAGTTTGAGATATGTATTTCCAATATTCGGACTATTTTATAATAGCTGAAAGAGAAGAAAGCTTCTACATTAATATAAATCTTGGTACTCTTTCTCCATTTTGATGACTAGAAAAACAGAAGCCAGTAAGGCTGGGCAAAATTTCGGCTATCCAGTTAGTAATCATTTGAATCTTCAAAAGAAATGGACTTTCTGAGTTGAATGCGAAAATCAAATTGAATTGTCAAATCTGATTGGATCCTTCTCAATTGATTGAGACACTTCTGCACATATACAGAAATGGCCTTTTTGGAATCACTTCAGAAATCCAGACCATCTCAATCCAATTTGATAAGTTAATTGAATATCCAAATCAAATTTGCAGAATTTTCTGAATCAATGCAGAGCATTAATTTTTCAAATGAAATTAATAATTGAAATTAAACAGTATCTGATATTACATAGATTAAGAAAGTGGTTTGTCCTTTTAATCTGCTCCTATTATATTCAGTTTTAAAAACTGAACCATAAGAATAATTAATTTTACTCAGTCTTTTAAATAACTGGCAATAGAAAATACAGTATCTGGAATATCACGTCCAATATTTCTTGCACCAGATAACTGACTAGTTTTACATTTTGAAATGAGGAAAATTTGACTGAAGTTAATTTCTTTTGCTCTGTATACTGCCATTTTTAAGGATCACATAAACGTTTTGGGTATTGAACTGAGTTACTATTGTCATATGTCCTTTGACTGTAAGAGCTCTTTCCATTAAATGTGATAAATACTAAGAATAGAAAGAAAATATAAAGTTCTTTAAAAACACTACAGGAAAAAAAACATTTTTATTCTCTGAAGAACCTTAAACTTTTCTAAAGTTTTTAAAATTATGAAAAAGAAATCTTTGTTTTTTACACATGCACATACACACATGTTCTGCCAATATGTATTTTGCACTGTATCTATACATGTGCATGCATCTTTGTTTTGCCCCAAGCTTGACAGGAAACAAACTGCTTTCAAAGAGTTATTCAAATTGGAATTTTTTTTAGTAAATGTGATTTGGGTAAAGTTTCTTGCTTTGACCCTAGTTGTGAAATAGATGAGAATAATTCCTATTGGGATCCAATCTGAGTTGGTTACTGGAACGAAACATTTATTCTTCCAGGCTTTTGGTCTCATGATGGAATACACCATCAGAGAACCTTTTTCTCTCCAGAATATACATATTATGCATTGTATTTATATAATTCCTGGTGGCATGCAGTGTTTAGTTATTAATTAGGGTGTTAGTGGCTGGATATTAAGTTGCTAATTGTTGTTTCCTTGTGCCACCATGCCTCAGCTCCTAAGTACCTGATAGGCTAGTGGTAAATCACTAGCCTATCAGGGATTTAGGAGCTGAGGCATGGTGGCACAAGGAAACAACAATTAGCAACTTAATATCCAGCCACTTGGATGAGGTGCCCATTTATTAGGTTTCTCTTGCTATTTTTGTCCCTTCTTGGCTAACAATCCTAGTACTTGTGAAATTGAATGCATGTCCGTGTTCATTGCAATGTGAGGCTACCAATAAATTTGGCTCTCCTCATCTAACTGCTCGCTCATGTTCTCACAATCTGGTAATTTCCTCCCCATTTCTCCTATATAGTAGTAGAGGCAATGCAGGGAATCTGATAAATTACTTTCAAAGTTCCTCCCACTTCCAAACAATCTTTGAGTGTCCTCGTATGGTACCCTCTGGGCAGTGGGCAATGACCACTTGCAGATCTCGGAAGTTGTGTTCTACTGCTTCTGAAATGTTTTTAATATATAACAGGATGTTCCATATAGATAGTTTTATACCTTCTTTCTTCCTTTTTCTTCCCAACATATTGTGCAGGCATCTTGCAATAAATGCTTGTGGGTACCCATTCAGCCTAAACTGTTCATGTAGGTACCTGCTCACCACGTGTTTTGCTTGCTGGGTACTACACTGTGTTCTTACCCAGTGGTATAGGGTTATGACACAACACTTTTTATGTGTCGGTGGTTGGTTACTGTTGAAGCTCAAAATGCATGGAGTGTTGGTAGCCTTGCACTATACCATAGTTTCCAATCTTCCCATCTGTTAATTACATTTAAAAATGGCAATTGTTTAGCTGTTTCTTCCTCCACTGTGAATTTTATGTCTGGGAAAATGGAATTCAATAAGTATGGTATGAAAAATCCATGCAGTTCTTTTAATGACAACAAATGTGACAACATAGTGGCACCAAAATGTATGTGTATAGTTTTGAAATGCACGGTGTTCCAGTTGATGTAGGACTGTTTCAACAATGCCTTCTAATATCAGGGATCCCATGGGAGTGTCCTTTATTTACTCATACATTTCCCTTTTAAACATGAAGAAGGTTTGTTGACAGCACTGGAATATATTCATGACTTGTATCTTGGTTAAATTGTTTCTCTATCACGATCACAATCTTACTTTCTAGTTTTCAGTCTCCCAAACCTGACTCGTGTAATAGGAACATAAGCATAAAAAATAAAAAACAATAAATAAAAAACAATAAAATAAAAAATAAAAATCAATAAAAATTTGTTTTATGGAACAAAAGAAAAACCCTCCTTGTGAACATATACGGCCAACATATATGGCCAACTAAAGGCTTCCAAGAAAATTATAAATAAAGAGCAATGGCCCTCTTCTATTTTTGTTCCTTATCAACTGGTATTTAAAATTAACAGCCTGTCATAAAGACTAATGTACATTAATATTCCTTTACTCCATGAATTTGTTTAGTTTTTTAAATGACTAATTAATTTACCTAATTAAATCACCTTTGCTTGATGAGAGTGAATTCCAGTTTAACTATGTTTGCATAGATGAGTACTTTTATGACTTACAGAATTTCATTAATCTACAAAAAAATGAAAAATTGTAATATGGTGCAGGAATTGAGGAATTATCATTATCTCATTTTCACACTTTAAATGGCATTATATACTGTACCTCCCCACATAATCTCTAGATGACAGTTTTTGTTTGCATAAAATGGCATGAGCATGCATGAGGATGAAAGTGGACTTGGGTTTCATTTATAGTATACTGGCCAAGAAGTGATGAAACTCACCACTATTGTCCTCACTATTAATAGGACACGCTGTTGTTAGTGAGATATAAATAGCATATTTTCCCCCTTCTTTTACAAAAAAAAAAAGACATTAAATGATTGACCAAAACCATAATGGGTAACAGAGATCAAATCTATAGGTTCAACTGGTGATGACCATAGCATAAGATAGACTGAGACTTGATAGTAATAACATTGATAGATAGATTGAATTAATAAATGAAATGAATGAGTGTGTTTGCAAAATAAAATCATAGAATGTAAAAATTGTAAAAAAAAAAAATAGAGTTCCTAAAATTACTTGGCACAGCCCAAATGGAGGCGAGGGTCTTTCTTTCCTAGGGACCTCAGTGGAACAGGTCTGACAGAAGATGAGCTTACCTTATGGAGTATAGTTGATGAATCCATGGGTTGATAAAAATGTAGACTTAATTATGCAGGATAGGGCTAAAATGTATGTCAAAAAGTATGAACTGGGGTCATCTAAATTGTTATGAAGTGTGAGAATCAAAACCCATAGGTTGAAAATAGCTGAATGTTACCCTCTAATGAAAGGTAGCAATTAAAGAACTAGGGATGACTTTGAGGAACAAATTGCCACCTTTGCATGTGATCTGGGAGGAATTGAGTTATTTTATTGGGTGTAAGTGAAAATGGGATGAGAAAGAACAAAAATTGAGTGAGAATTGTGATGGTTTAGGGAGCATCTGCTTTAGAAAAAAAAACTGCTTTAAAAAAAGGTTGTTTTGGATATATAGCGTTAAGCATTAATCATATGAGAAAACAGAAAAGGACTGAATGAAAAAAGTTGATTGATTTGTTTATGATAAATGGTTGAGATAATTAGTGAAAGCTATAAGGTTAATAAGAAGTTCTGAATATGTTATAAGCTTTTTTTTGCCTTATAATTATAATTTTATCTATTTATTTTATAGGCTTCAAGTTTCAGAAGGAGATTGCCAGCAATTCTTCTCGTGTACTATAAACACCTACTTTTTATCTATTGTTATGAATTAATAAAATAAGGATGCACATTAGTGATCTTATAGGCAGTTCCATTGACTCTGAATTGTTCTTTCCCAAACAACATAAATTGAGTTAACACAATAAAAAAGTGAGTTAAATAATTAAATAAATATTGATACAAAATATAACACTAGGATAATCTATCATCCCCACTCAAAAAAGCATAGTTAGGAAGGAATAGCATCATAGCTTCCAAGTCTTCCTATGGAAGAACCACATCTTATGAACTGTATGGATATTTGAAGAAATGCTGTTCCACAGAATGAAGACAAGGCTTTCTATGGTCATTCCTGAAGAGGCTAATCCTGAGCATACATAGAGGAAGGGATCCCAGCATAAGAGATACTATTGGCAGGAATTGAGGATTCCCAGAACTAACCTAGGTGGTCCTGCTGGTAAGAGAAGAAAAATAAAGAAAGTGAAAGCAGCCAGTGAAAGTAGAATGACTTCAGGAAAATGTCCTGCATGAAAAATATTTGAAGATAAGTTTAATCTCCCAAAGAGGGAGTCTGAATTGGATGTAAGGAATGAGGATGTGGAAACCACTCAGAACAGAGTGAAACTAATTATATTGCAGAAGACAATGGGTTGTTGATGAAGAACAATGCATATAAGACAAGGATTGTTGCCCCCCCCCAAAAAAAAGAAAGAAAAAGGAGAAATCAAAATACTATATTGTGTGAATTGAGAGAAAAAAAAGTGTGATAAAGAACATAAAGTGATAAAGGATATGTCTAACTTGACTTTTACTGCCTGGAGTATGACAGTCAGAGAGACAGCTTCAAGGCATATAAAATATGTTAAACAGCACTTACAACTTTATTACAATGGACTGCTTAATAACATTCAAATTGAAAAGAAAAATGTTTTAAGATTTAAAATCAAAGGTACTAATCTTCCCTTTGGGTCTTTTGCAGTATTTAACCACCAGGAATGAAATGTTTCCTAATAAATATATTGCATGCTCAGTGAGCACACATTTAAATCATTTGCAATCATTTATTTAGAGGGATTTACTGAGGTGCAATCCTCAGAATTATATTTGCATCTTTGCTTATTCAAGCAGTTTCAGAATGGCCAAAGACAGATGGCAGTAGAACTTGATCAACTGCGAACAGATAAGCAGATATTTGTTTCAGTACAAGTAGCCCAATTCCAAGCAAATGTATATAAATTGGAAACTTGGGGTAATCCAGGCTTGGTTGAGCCTTGCTGGATGATAATGCACTGAAAAGGGCTTTTGGCAACTGCTATAGCTTTACCTGGAGATCTTTGTTATGTGAAGTATTCTGGCCCAGGCCTTAATGGCCCACCCATTAACAAAGGTGGGGGTGAGTTTCTGCTTCTGAGGTATTTCTGCTCTTGAGTTTCTACTCTTTTTAGGGGAAATATTCTGCCTTTTTAATATTTCCTAGGATATTTCAATTTTCTAGAGAGGGGTGGGTGCTAACTTCCTACAAGTGATTTTCTTCGAATTAAAAAAAAATCGAATTTTCAAGTACCTTCATAAAAAAAAAAACCACCGAACTTTATTCCAATAACTGACCTTGGTGTGCAAAATATGTTGTAGATTTGATCAGATGAACAAGCAGGTGTGGTGAGCATTGCCACAAATTTGGACAAGAAAGCCCTTTCTACAATTTATCCCATCTGCTATTTCAGCAGCCTCATTTCTAGAGATAGGAGGAGCAGGTAGGAATAGTTGTGAAAGAGACTTTACTTGTTATCATGGTATCTGCCCCAGGAGTTACAGAATGTGAAAGCCTATATGTTAATATGGTAATAAGTCAGGCATCTTACTTGGGTATCAGCACTTAGCTGCCCATCAGGATCTCTTTCTGAGCTCCTGGTTCTTGTCAAGAGTGTGGTTTCCCAAACTTCCTGTTTTGGGAACTTTAACCTCTCTGCCTTGGGACTAGACTCAGGGATGGTTCTGGAATTTATGGTTCCATGCCAACCATTTGGGTTTACCTTAAATAATATCTGTTTTTTGTTTACTTTGACAATATTCTAATCTGGGTATGAAGGATGTTAGATTTAACCCTTTGTTATGGTCAGTTCACTTTCTAGACTGGAAGCAACTTATAGCTCCCCAGGATCTTTGCCAGGTGGCTGGATCTATTGAGATGACCCATTCCATGTATCTGATACATTTGGAGAATTTCCAAGAGCACTTGGGGAGTTTCTCAATAATCTGATAAACTATTCAATTTGGAGTCCAGCTGGTCTTGGAAAACTGTCAGAGTTCTTGATGTGAGCAGGCACTTACTGTTAATTGGTCTTGGGGAAGTCCTTGGTTTGCAGAACTTCGGGAACTTAATTGATAAGAGACACCTGAATCTGAGTGAGCAATGGGATGAATTGTGTGTTCCTTCCTCCAAAATCTATATTTGGATTTTTTTTAAAAAAACTATTGTCCAGTGTTCAACCTGACTATGCTTTTTTTCTTTTTAAGTGGTAGAATGACAAAACACACTTATGTAGGCAAATTATCTACATACATCTTAGTCTTAAATTAACTCTTTAAAGCAGTTATCTCTCCTCCTTGGAGTGCGCAACTAACATCTTTTGGAAATTGAACTCAAGACACTGTAATATGTTCATTTCAGTTGGGAGGTTCAATTAAATTGTCTGATTCAGCATTGACACCAGGCTTAAAATATTCTGACACATTATTCAAAAACCTAGCTCTCTGGGAAAGAAAGGCTCTAATCCTAGGAAAGGTGGAAGGAAAGAGAGGAAGACAACCAACAGCAAGGTTGATAGTCTCTTTCACAGTAGCCACGAGTGCAGTGTTGGTAGAATGGAAGGACCAGTTTAGAGACTGATCAGCCTAGAGAAAATCTATATAGTCTCTAAGAGTCAACAATGACTTGATGGCATGCAATCAATCAATCAGTCAGTCAGTCAATCAAGATAGTCAGAAATGGATGGTGAACTAGCTATATTAATCTTCATATGATAAAACAGATAAAGCAGATAAGGGGGTTTAAAGCATGTAGATAACATTGTTAATGTTTTAAAAATATCTTTCTCTCCAATGCCCTTCCTCACCTTCCATTTTGGAATGGATCATGATACCAATAAAAGACAATCAGAACAACAGAGTTGGAAAGGGTCTTGGAGAAGAGATGGTATTCAGCATCAGTTCTAGAGAACTGGTAGCGGAAATTTTGAGTAGTTCAGAGGACTGGCAAATACCTCCTCTGACTGGAGATTTTACAGTATCCTTCCCCTGCCCTGCTCATCAAGCCACGCCCACAGAGCTGGTAGTAAAAAAAATTGAAACCTACCACTGTCTTGGAGGTCTTCACGTCCAACAACCATCTGCTCAGGCAGGAAACCCTATACCATTTCAGACAAATGGTTTCCAATCTCTTCTTAAAAACATCCAGGTTGGAGCATTCACAACTTCTGGAGGCAAGTCATTCCACCGATTGTAAATCATACATGTTTAAATACACAGAACATCTCGCATTTTCTCTTTATATTGTATAAAATAGTTCATTGGCTTTTACCAAACTGGGCAGGAGAACATAGATCTCTTAAGCCTAAAATGTGAGTGTTAGAACCCATAAATCATGGCAATCTCTCAGTGGCCTGTATTCTGTGCTCTTGGCTGGATCACGGTGTATAAGAAAAAAGGAACAAAAAGAAAAAGATAGCAATACTGTTAAAAAAAAAAAATTAAGAGCCACTCTAATCTCCTTTGTTCTGACTGTGTCAAAGAAAATGCTGAAATAGTGAGAAGTAAGAATTTCAAGCAGGAATGAATGAACAAAAGCAGAGTTCCAGCACCACTTGTTCATAGGACTCAAAGGCAGTTGAGCTGGAAGCACCTTAAAGATCAGATAGGCACTCAAGAGAAAAATGCAAGAAAGGGAAAGGCTTAAGACAAGATTATTACAAAAAGCGTAAGTAAACAAAAAGGGTCATTTGCTGAATCCTCTCCATACATTTGCAGTCACCTTGTGCAATTGCCTTTGTAACTACAATAAGTTGGACTGAGCATGCAAAACTGAAGAAGATTAAATAAAAATGCCTGCATTCTGTGCTTGCCAGCCATTGATTAGTTTGGAAGAGTTAAAACATAAAGTTTGATACCTTCTGCCAAGTTTGGCTTGCTTCAAGTAATTTGTAAGAACTTTTGATGCCTGTCCAGTGCCAGTGCTGAACTCATCTCGAAGACATGTTTGGTTCATTCTGGATCTCTCGTGATTTATAGTATTTTCTAACATGGAGTTGCTCTTGTTGGATAACTACATGGAATGCTTCTGCAATCTGAGACCCAGAGCTTGATATGCCCCAGGTATCTTCTGGAATGCTCTTCTTGGCATACCACCCAACAGACAAAGGGTGGGAGTAAATATTTCAAGATGGCAGTTATGATCACATGAACATGGCTACCATTGTTGACATTATTAACAGTCAAAAGATGCCTCCTAGATATCCCCACTCCAAAATAAAATGAAATGAAATAGCTCTAGGTGATTTTGATACGATCTATCAATCATGTCCAATTCTCTGTGATCATATGGACCAGGGGTCTTCATATTTTCTGATCTTCTTTCAACTGTTTTAGGTTCTGACTGGTGTCAGCCTTGATGGTTATCTAACCAGTGTGCTTTTTGATGGCCTCGTTTCCTTTAATAGCTGATCATTCTGAGAATAACATTGCCATTTCCAATGAGTTTGAACACATGACATGGCTGAGATAAATAAGTCGGAATTTTGTGGTTTTGCCTTCCAGTGATATGTCTGGTTTTATATACTCCAACACTTGTTTGTTTGTCTCCTTTGCTGTCCAAGGAATGCACAAGAGCCTTCTCCAACATCGCAGCTTGAATGAGCTGATTTTCCTTCTGTCTAGTTTTTCTATGGTCCAATATTCACAACTGTGAAACAATTACCACAAAACTCTTAGCATGAAATGATTATGCTCCCTTCATGTAAAGTGCTACTCTGGTGGTGTGATTGCCTTGCCCTGGGTTATGTTTCATTTTTAGAGTAAGAAAGCATAAATTACAGTCAGTGGTGGGCCTTGTGCACCAATTGGTGTTGAGTTTTAATTTGCTGAAAGCATCTTTGCAGTGGAAATGCATTTGCATATTTCTAAAATGTATTTTCTCCCTCATGAGCTGATTATTTTTTTGTAATTAGCCATTTTGCACTACCCTATAGCAAATTAAAACTCAGATATCCTGTGTTTTACTGACAAACTGTTTTATCACTAGAACATAACGCTTAACAAAATACGAGAGGGGAATCATATCCTGAGCATTGAAAAAAGTATCAAATATTTTGTGTACATATTCTTTTTTTCCCTATTGATTTTTTTTTGTATGTATTTCAGTGTTTAATACTGTATTTTGTGTTTATTACAGTAATTTAATACTGCAAGGAGGTAAAATACATTCCAATTGCCTGTGATAAAAACTCAAAATTACATCCATTCAAGATAAATCCTGATCTGTAAAAAGTACAGAAAAAAATAAAATCTGCCCGGTATCTAATCCTATAAAATGCAAACAAATTTCCTGGAAGTGTTACAGATAACTATCAAAATGATACAAAAGGCCTTCATGAGATGAATTGGATCATTGCTGCACCCTAGTGAGGTAAAGTTTTTCATGTTTACAATCTGAAATTTATAGCTATCTTGCACAAGTTTGCCCAAGACCTTACAGACTACATGAAATAATGTACATTATTGTGCTCTTTTGTATAGTAGCAATAAATATGTCTCTGCTCTGTATTGTTCCATAGTTTATCAAATTCTGCTTTGTTGGTGACATTGGGGAATCTTTCCAAAGACAACATTTCCTCACTTCTACACTGCCTGTCTTATAGTTCTGATAGAATAATCCCAATTTGTCCCATTTAGATTATTTCAGTTAATGCAGCTTGAAAATTAGAGGCAGGTGATGCTCTATAGTACTGATAGTACTGAACAAAACTGATTTTAACAGTTTTGTTAAGCTCATATCTTATTTTAGTGAGTAAGAGAGCTTTTTAGTAGTTATGGGCACGTTAGTTACCTACAAACTTTTCTAGATATGTTTGTAGACTGAATATGTGTTCTTACAGGTTCCAGAAAGGACATGTTTGGAGATCCGCCCTGAAAAGTGTTCCAGAAGTTTAAATTCAGGTGCATGGTTGTAAATGGGTATGACCAGATCAGATCACATTAATTGTGATAGAATTCAACTGGTTGCCAATTCCCTTCAGGGACCAACTCAAAGTTCTGGCATTCACTCTGAAAGCCCAAATGTCACAAACATTTTCAAGGTTGTCTTTCCTATGTTGGCTATGAGATCTTCTAAGGAGGTCCTCTTCCAAGTAGTTTTCATAGACTCTGAGTTACAAGGGAGGAGATGTCTTTAATTAACCCACCTTTTCTACAGACATGTGTTTTGTCATGTGCGAAAATGCCATAAAATAGTTCTGATAAGGTAATACTCTGCAGCTGTGTAAAAATCCCCCCATATTTTTTTTAGTAAGAATTGAGGAAAGGAAAAAGAAGCCTTGCCCTTTTGTAATAGGCAAAGTTCTTTCTTTTTGCGGATTCAAATTTCCCAGCTGGGAGAAATGCAAAATGATTTGGTCAGCTGCGTTGAAAGTCAGAATCAGTTTATTAATAGGAAGGCAGGTGAAAAGAAATCTCACAGTGTTCCTAGGATTAATCTAATCTTGTGAGTAGAGAAACTTTTTTTTATACCCTTCATATCCTTTGATTTTTGTAAGTATGAACCTTTGAAGTCTTTGATTTGTGTGTGTGTGTGATGAGTTCCTGTCTTTCGATATTGGGATCTTGGTAATTGTTTTATAGTGGCTGTTTGTTGCATTAGGTTGCAATATCCTGAGTTTCCTGTTATGCGTTTTGGTTTGCTTTTCACAAGTTTTTATAACTTGCCATCGATTTGATTTCTATGGGAAAGGATCTTAGCTAGTTTATAGGGTTTTTTTTCTCTGTATCTCATGCCTGTAATTTTCTCCTTCCTTTGTTGTGAAAAGTAAGCTGGCTCTAGCTATTTTAACAGCCCTACTTGACAAAGGGTGGGGGCTGTTTCCCTAGAAGAGGGTGGAATCGTAACTTCCAACAATCCCTCTTTTTTTTCCCAAAAACACGTGAATGTTTTGAGAAAAGTTTAAAAAGTGATCAGATCAGGGAGTCTTGATGGGTGCTTTTAATTTTTCTGATGCAAAGGGAGGACTTTGAAAAAAGAGGCAACAGAAAAGGATTCTTTCAATGGCTCCCAAATTATTATTTTTTTGTTGTAATCCAATTTTTTCATGCCAATTAATTTTCAGATGTTTGATGTACCCTTTTTGAATGAGTTTACAGTCAGGTGGTAAGCAGAAGCCTCTACATTTTCCACAGCCTTTAAATTACAGACTGCTCATTTCCAAGGTTATGGTTACTAACTGCCTAGCTCTTAGCTTCCAGGGTTTGTGAGGCCAAATTGAGGTTAGTCAGTGTGCGATCCAAGCTGTTTAGTATTTTTAAAATTATACACGATGGGCCCTGGGACTTCTACTCATGAGACCACCAGTACAATATGTTCTACTTTACTGGGCAACTGGGCAGCATCATTTGTGAGGCACAGTCAGGACTTGGGATTTGGAGATCTCTTTTCTGCTATCTCCTCAGGAATTGTCTGAGAGGGATGCCCCCTCCCCCATGGAATTAGCAGGGAGTTTTGCTTGGGCCTTAAAGCCACAGAGCAGCAAAAAAAAAGCAATAAACACAAAAAAGAGGAAGCTAGGAGCAGCAAAAAGAAAAAAAAAAAAAAACTAGGAGCAGCTTTGTGTGGAGGTAGGTGAAAGGGATAACCTCTGTGTATGTGCCTGTGTATGTAGCTAGTTTCACAATACAGATAATACAAACATTCTGTACAATTTTCCCTCCCACCAGACAGAAGTCCAAGGTGTGCAGAACTTGCTGGGCCAGCCGCTCAAATACAATCCTTACATGAGTACATCAAACTGGTTACAATATAAACGATACAAGAAAAAAAAACACATTACAATAAATTTCACATTACAATGAATTTCCAATTACAATGAATTTCCACCTTCCCCCCGCCCCATAATCTTTTTAACTATCTTCTGGAGATTGAAAAGAGTGTTTTAGTCTTTTACTGGTCCATCTCAGGGTCCTTTCCTTCATGTCTCTGGCTGGCATAGGCTTGGCCTGGTGGTATGGGTGGTCAGTCAGGCTTCGGAAGGTCTGCTCCATTCTGGTTTGCTGAAATGACTTTCAGTGGATGCTGGATCCAAACCAGTTCCTGGCTCTAATGGATGGAATGTCTCTAGGGAGTAGCATCTGCTTCCACACGTTGTAGGGCTGAAAGATACAGAACAAGGGTCCCTTCCCCTCTTCACTGGTAATTCTACCAGGAAAGGCATTGTAAAGGGTTTAGAGATTTTTTGGGGGGGAGTGGGGGTAGATAGCTTGCAGACATGGTTTGAGTAGGAAGAAAAATAATACATCTAAACAGATAAATCAATTTCAACAAAATGGGGACATAATAGATGAGAAAGGGAAAAAAATCTGTCTTCACATGGTTGTGGTATTGCGTTCGCACAAGAAGCTGACACGACACGGAACTTCTTCAAACAAAGCAGTTTATTGTTACGATTCTGCAGAAACGGGTTCACATCCAAGGCAGCAAGATGGAACACAGAGCCAAGCCAAGCATACATTCTTATACTCCCAATACACAAAAGCGAGATACAATGTATCAGCAATATGGAACATTCTGTTGCTTCATCTATCTGGGGCTTTGCACGTATACTAGTTAAGCAATAACCACTTCCTTGTTCTTTGTTTCTCCGAAAAACCGCTGAGGTTGCTTTTTGAAACACACACACACACATATACACACAGTGGAAAAGTACAGAATACAAAATGGAGAGCTTATCTAAAATGGAGTTACATTGGTTCACTTCTCACAATTCCCCCCTTTTCTGGTTCATCTTTGTTTCAAAAGCAAATAAATCAGCTGTTACTTGTTGTAAAGCTACTTTTGAGTTACTATACAGAAGCTTCTCTCCTTTTCCATTATGAAATTTAATTTTCCTACAAGCTTGAGTACTCATGTTAAGCAAATTAGGAATGCATTGTATGCAACAGCACAAGCAAATCAAAACAACTATTATGGTTATAATAGTAGTTAATATGGATTTCCACCAGGAACCATCAGGTAACCAGGACCATAGGGCGTCCCACAAAGATCCTGCTATACCTGACTCATCCCATTCCTTCTGATATTCATAAATTCGGTCTTCCATATCTCTTATGGTTCTGGTAATATTGGGCTCATAGTCATGGATATATGTGCAACAGTGGGAATGTACCAGAGCACATACTCCTCCTTTTGCTGCAAGGATTATGTCCAAAGCATATCTATTCTGCAGGGTCACTTGCCTGACTTCAGATAATTCTTGATTAATCATTTTAATACTTCTAACAGTGTCATTAAACATGGCAATAGTAAAGTTGTTCATTTGAGTCATATCCCTATAATTCATACCTACCCCAAGAG
Organism: Pseudonaja textilis; assembly: GCF_900518735.1. Next base: position 5,186,327 of record NW_020769369.1, read on the forward strand.
GGAATATTAAGGCTCTTGCTAGTCCCTCATACCAGGACCTGTGATGTATTCCAGTATCAACCTTTCTTTTGTTCCGGATTCGAGTGTTGGGTAGTTCGTTCAACTTGTAAACTGCAGGTAACACAAAACCTATAGTGCAAGTGCCTGACCATAATTTTGGTATTTCTCTGTAAGCGTATTTCCCACACAGCAGTCATCTATTCCTTCTCATAACCCAAGTCAAGTTTGACACTCTAGTCCAGTTAATCATTTCTTCGAAGTCAACACACATTTGACAATAATATTTCCAGAATGGCAGATATTCATTCTTACATTCATAAGTGGTAACCACACTATGATTGAAACATGTTTCAGGCATTTCCCAAGCTTATTACACTTTTCCCAATCTCCAAGGAATGGTCCTCCTTTAACACTTCTTTTAAAGCAAACATAAGCTGTCTCCCTCAAATGAATGAATACCTTTTTCGTTACAGTCCCTCCTATAGGTCCAGTCTTGGCTTTGGTTTTCCCATCCAGCACCATCATCTGTTGTGTCAGTGGTATTCCATGCAATATAACCCCTCCTCTCCCTGTTCCAGGCATATGCATACACAACCAACAATTTGTCAGATTCAAAGTTTGTGCGGTCTCCCTAATGTCTTTAATATACGAATTCTCTGTCCACAAATCATTTCCCAGGTCTCCAGCTTTTTGCACATGCTCAGTCTGTTCGGTTCCTGCTCTTTCAACCTGTTGCAAGACAAAAACACTCACAAGTACAGTTGAAATACACAGAAACATATTTCTCAGTCCTGATTCTTTTTCAGAGTCAATTTCAAAGGTTGTCCTTCCACTGGGTGGCTTCTCCAAGGCTTCTCAGGTTCTGGAGCTGCTTTCACACGACTGTAGTGAGTCCATCCACTTTCTTTCGTCTGGACAGCAGACTCCGTGGTAAGAAGCACTTGATACGGTCCTTCCCAGCTAGGTTGCAATTTCTCAGTCCTCCAAGTCTTCACAAGCACCCAATCACTGGTTCCGTAAGGATGCTGAGTCCCTACCAAAGGTGGTCGTTGTGCCAAAAGTCCCTGTTTATGGAGAGACAATAAAGACCTGGACAGTGTCTGTAGATATTTTCTCACAAACATATCATGAAACTCAGGAATGGGACCCCCGAAGTTTGTGAGATAGGGTCGTCCCATTAACATTTCAAAAGGGGATACTCTAACATCTTTTCTTGGACAAGTGCGGATACGTAGCAATGCTAAGGGAAGATTCTTTGTCCATGGCAGGCCATTTTCCAAACCTAGTTTTGTCAACTGTTTCTTGAGTTCAGAATTCCTACGTTCTACTTTCCCAGAAGATTGGGGATGCCATGGTGTGTGTAAATCCCATTTCACCCCCACAGCCCTCATGACTTCTTGTAATATCTTTTGTGTAAAATGTGTGCCTCTGTCTGAATCTACTACCTCTGGCATGCCATATCTGGGTATGATTTGTTCCAGCAGAATCTTAGTCACTGTGGCAGCTGTTGCCTGCCTGACAGGGTAGGCTTCCATCCACCCAGTCAAATGATCCTTAATAACCAGCAAGTATTTCCAACTCTCACTAGGTGGCACTTCAGTGTAATCAATCTGTATCTTCTGGAACAGCCAGACTGCCAAGGGTCTACCCCCCTTGTCAGTCTTCCGTGCCGATGACTTATTCACTTTAAGACATATTAAACATTTCCAACAAATAGCATGTGCAGTAGTCCACATATTCAGACTCCAATATGTGGGCTTGACTGCCTGTACTAAAGCTTCGGTCCCCCAATGACTTCCCTCATGTAAGTACTGCATGACATTCCTCATTTGGGTTTCAGACAACACTCTAACCCCATCTGCTGTTACCCATCCTTTCTCAGCTTTGTGACATCCCTCTTTTTCCAACTTTTCCCTAGTCTTCTCATCTGGCTCCCAAACTTCTTCGGGCTCTTCTTGCAACATGGGTACTGATACCATCTGTAGGATTACCTCCCCAGCTGCTTCTTTTGCCCATTTGTCTGCCCATCTGTTTCCAACAACCTCTTTCTCCATCCCTTTCTGATGTGCATTGATATGCACCACAGCTACCCGATTTGGATACTGTAATGCATTCAATACCTCTTCCACCAGCTGTAATTGTTCTATCTGCTTCCCATCGGATTTTATGAATCCTCTCTCTTGCCAAATTTTCCCAAACGTATGGACCACACCCCAAGCGTACTTGGAATCTGTCCATATCATCACATCCACACCTTCAGCCAACTCTAAGGCCCTTTCCAGAGCAAACAACTCGCACTTCTGCGCAGACCATGAGGAAGGAAGGGAGCCCTTTTCTATGACCTCCCCTTCTCCTGTCATGACTGCAAATCCTGACTTCCTTTTTCCTTCCTCAACCCTGCTTGATCCATCCACAAACCACCTTTCCCCATCTTTCAAAGGAGTCTCTTCCAGATCCTCCCTCACTTTTGTCATCAAATCTACTTGCAACAAACAATCATGATCCTCAGCTTCCCACTCCTGTCTTCTCCCTTCTCCTACCAGCTTCCTGTGCAGGAATTGAGCTAACACAGTGTACTGGTCCACCCAGACTCTGCAATACCCCAACAATCCAAAGGCTTTTGACTTAATGCCCCAAATATTTCACCTTCCTTTCCACAAACTGGATCTTTTCCCTTGAAACTGTCAATCCTTGCTCTTTCAGCCAATTTAGCAAAGCCACAGATGCTGCTCTAAACTCTTTTCTCTTTCTCCCCAGTCAACAACAAGTCATCCACATGCTGAATCAACACGATCCCTTTCCCTTTCTCAAAAGACACTAACTTTTCTTCCAGAGCCTGTCCAAACAACAAAGGGCTCTCAGTATAGCCCTGGGGAAGTACTGTCCACCTTAATTGCTCTTTTCTCCCAGTCTCAGGGTCATCCCATTCAAATGCAAACAGGTCTCTACTTCCCTCCTCAAGGGGGCATGCCCAGAATGCATCCTTCAAATCTATCACAGTAAACCATTTGTCTTTGGGAGGAATTCGTCCCAAGATAGTATAGGGATCAGGAGATCCTCCTCAAATCATTAACTAATCATCCTTATTCCCTTCCCAGTATCCCACAGCTGGATACCAAACACAGGCAACAAATCACTCCCCAGCAAATTCACTCCAGAATCAGGAATATACAACACTTCAGCTTCAGTCACCACTTCATTCATTTCCAGTCTAATTTGTTCAAACACATTCACATCCTGCGATTTTCCACTCACCCCAACTACTTTTATCACTTTCCTTGATTTATGTGCACCCTCTACCGGGTCACACACAGAAGTCTGGCTTGCGCCAGTGTCTATCAGGAACAGCCGCTCCTGATGGTTAGGACCCACTAAAATGTTTACCAATGGCTCCCCGCAGGTCCTCTTAAAGGAGCCGGAACAGCCCTAATCATCATACAATGCATAACTCCGCTCTTCTCGGTTGGTAGGACACTCGCGCGCAAAGTGACCTTCCTTCCCACACCTGAAGCAACTCCTATCCATTCCAGGCTGTCTCATTCCCATGCCTCTTCCTCTGGAACCTCTTCTTCTACCTCGAAAACCTCCCTGATTGTATCCCCCAAAATTCTCTCTTCTTTCTCCAATTGGACCCTTCCCAAAATTCCCACTTTTCTTTACTTCGCTCTTTGTTGCAGCCTGTACAGCTGCAACCATCATTTGTGATTTCTGTCTGGTTTTTACAGTGTCTCTGTTCACAAAAACTTGTTGGGCTGCTTTCAGGAGATCAACCATTCCCACAGCTCCCCAATTATCCATTTTCTGAATTTTCTATGGGGAATTTTTGATCTCCTGCCACTGCCCCTTGTTGCCCATTCACTCTTTCATTCCACACTCTCCAGGCTGAGGTCTGGATGAGATTCCGCTCCTCAGGAGTAAATAGATGTCCCAAAATGTACATCAGCTCCTGATAAGTGTAATCATTCAGACCCAACCATAGCTCTAACTGTTCGGCCACCTCATGAGCATTTTCATGAAGCTTTGGAAGAGTCTTCTTCAATTCTCGCAACTCGGCTGGTTTTATGGGGACAGCCACAAAGACTGTCACCGGATTGCCTGCAGCATTGATCCCATTAGGGACTTCCCTAAGAGGAAATGCATCCACTTCAGGTTTTTGGCTGAAGGGAAAATTTTGAACATCTCTTCTCAACTGTTCCACTTCTTTTCTCAGCCTCGGATAAGGCGGCTGAGGAGGGGGCTGTGGCGCCGGCAATGGCGGGGCCGCTGGAACATTGTTCAAGTTAGGATTTGAGGGCGGCGGACTCTGAAGCCAATCATCCATCTCGCTTTCATTGCCCTCCTGTTGCAAATTTCACATGAAACCATACCTCTATGTATGCAATTTGGGTGGTCATTTTGTGTTGGAGAATATAGTCTCGCAATTGGGTCATCCAATAGGTACTGGTTTTCCCCTCAGGACTCCAGTGATATGGAAATTTAGGATCAATTAGTGGATATTTCGGCCACCTATATTTGCACAAATAAATCATGTGCTTCTTCTCAAGATTCTGAGTAAAATGTTTGAGATTCGGGGAGAACCATTGTTGCAACAGTTGTCCCAAAGGCGAATCTACTGGAATAGGTTTTCTGCCTTCTTTTTCTTCATCTCTTATCTCAGTCTCTAAGTTTTCTCTTAACTTTTTACTTTGTCCTTTCCCCATTTCTATTCTTTCAGGCTCCCAGAGCCTTGACTCACCAGTCCCAGTCCTCCAGCAAGCGCTGGATTCTCCCAGAGAGTTTAAGGACCTCTTTCTTCCAGTCTCCTAGCCTCAATCCTCCAGCAGGCGCTGGACTTTCTTTTCCAAAGAAAATTTAAGGACTTGCTTTCTATCTACCCCAAATGGAAAGAAACAATATTACCTGATCACTCCGGGAACCTTCCTTCAGGTATGCGGATGTGTGGGCGTCCCCAACTCAGGTTTTCTCCGTGGTCCCAGACCACCTGCTCAATTTTTCTCTTTTTTTCTTTTCTCCCGTGGTCCCAGACCACCTGCTCAATTTTTTTCTCACACCGGTCTCGACTGCTTCCGAAGTCCGGTCGGTCTATCTCTCTGGGTTTTGCAAGATTCGGGACTCCTGGGACCTCTCAGGATTCGGGGAGAGATTTGTCTCACAAAAGGAGACAGAGTGGCCACTACTCACCTGTCCCCGAGACCCAAGGATCGCCGTGGAATCTCCTGCATTGGCTCGCCACTTGTGGTATTGCGTTCGCACAAGAAGCTGACACGACACGGAACTTCTTCAAACAAAGCAGTTTATTGTTACGATTCTGCAGAAACGGGTTCACATCCAAGGCAGCAAGATGGAACACAGAGCCAAGCCAAGCATACATTCTTATACTCCCAATACACAAAAGCAAGATACAATGTATCAGCAATACGGAACATTCTGTTGCTTCATCTATCTGGGGCTTTGCACGTATACTAGTTAAGCAATAACCACTTCCTTGTTCTTTGTTTCTCCGAAAAACCGCTGAGGTTGCTTTTTGAAACACACACACACATACACACACAGTGGAAAAGTACAGAATACAAAATGGAGAGCTTATCTAAAATGGAGTTACATTGGTTCACTTCTCACATGGTTCAGAAAAAAAAGATCAAGTAAAGTTATTTAAACACACAGTAAATGCAAGGATGAAACTTTTCTTGAAAATGAAGTTAAAACATTCGTTAATAACCTTGGGTTTTTCTTAAAAGCACAGAGAGGAAAGAAAATTGAACTGTGTTCCTCATCTATTCTAATTGGCCTAACCAGACTGGGCAAAGACATTTTCTTTTCCCCTCAGCGTCTCCAACTCTTAACAATTTAAAATTAATATCTGAAGGGATCAGAACACTTAACAGTTGCAATAAGTTACATTGAGGACACACAAAGATTTAGACACACACGTGCGTGCGCGCATACAAACAAACAAGGATACCAAGAGGAAAACAAAACTGAGGTTTACACACAAACACTGATCATTCCCACAATAAATCTCAGTTAAATTGGGGAAGGCACAAATCTTAAGGAACAAACAACATGGTTGCATAGAAGACAGATAATGAGACACAGAAGGAAATAATTAATGTTAAAAAATCTCATGTGATCCTATTTTATATATTGCCCTTTTAAGTATCTTTATTTAGCCAAATTGGTCTTCCTGTATCCCTCAGCAAAGCCCACTCTCTATATACACATTTTGCTTTTTGCTTTTTTCCTCATCCCAGCTAGGGTAGGCATCTGCAACTTAACAAATTGTTGGAAGAAATATCCTCTGGGTTCAGTTCCAGCTATTTTAATAGCCCTACTTGACTAAGGGTGTGGGCTGTTTCCCTAGAAGAGGGGGAATCGTAACTCCCAACAAAATGAAATATATAAACAGATTCAGAATGAGCTTCATATATCCTAAAATGAAGGGGAAATCAAAATATGTCACTAACTCCTTGAAATATAATGATCTTCTTCAATGCCACTACAACATGTAACTGTCTTTGAGGCATTAGGAGAAAAGGAAAATTGTTCTTTGCCATGGCATTTTAGTGAATTGTTTTTTTTTTCAGTTTTTTTATTCTCCTACTTTTAAATGTGTTTATTGTACATTCCATTGCTTTTATGTTGTTTGATTTTATTTTGGATACTGTACTTTTGAATGGATGGTAGAATAATACCTCACTCTCACACTCTCTCACACACACTCTTTCTCATCTTCTTTCACTAACTCTGGGCAATTTATGACCAATAAAAATAATTAAAACAAACCTTAAAACCATACCCACATGGCCCCTAGAATCCAATTCCAAGAGTTCTACTTAAAGATAACACACACACACACAGCCAATAATTAATAATCAACAATAAAGCAGACCAATAAACTTCTACTTGCACCCCAAATTCTCAGTAAAATAAGATTGTCTTCTTGAAAATAGTTGGCATAGGTGTGGTCTCATTTTTGGGAGGCTAGCTGTTCTATAGCAATGGGGTCGTCACATAAGAAAGTCCAGTGGTGGAATTCAATTTTTTTTTAATTACTGGTTTGTGGGCGTAGTTTGGTGGGTGTGGCTTGGTGGCATGGCTTGGTGGGAAGGGCAGGGGAAGGATACTGTGAAATCCCCATTCCCTCCCCACTCTACTAACCTGCTTTTCAGCTCCGTTCTCCTGTGCAGGGTAACCAAAGAAGACCCAGCCAATCAGCTGGGGCTCGGGAGGCAGAGAATAGATGCGGGGGAAAACCAGTCAGAGGTGGTATTTGTCTGTTCTATGAACTACTCAAAATTTCTGCTACCAGTTCTCCAGGACTGGTTGGAACCTGCTGAAAACCACCTCTGACAAGGTTATTTCAGTAAGAAGGGCTGAGGCAAAATTGCAGAGAAAGACAAAGGTTTATGATATATGATCAGTATTTATTTGGAGACATCCTAGTATATCATGAGACACTCCCTGATAGGACTTGCTGGATTATTATCAATGTTCTAGCAAGGACCTTCAAGGATATTTAACTTTTGACTATGCAAAATCACCCATATTATGATCTGGCTAACAATTGTTTGGTTATCGGTATACAGTAGTACAGAATAAGGGTAGGCACCTTGGTGTCCTCTACATGCTTTGGATTAGAATTTCAATTATCTCAGGTCAGCAGTGGTAAGAACTTATAGGTTTTGTAGTCCAAATCTGTATGGCATCGAACTGTCTTCCTTAGATTAATCTCTCATACTTAGAATATGTTTTATGCATTAATCTTAAAGACATTTTACATAGCTATCAAAGCTTTTCAAGGTTCCAGAATGCTTATTAGCTGAGTTCTGATGATGTACTGAACCACCAAATACCAAGCACATTTTAGCCTACTGTGCCCCCAGACTGAAGTTGCGCAAACCCTGAAAATTGGGTTGAATAATCATCATGGTTCAAAATAATGAAGGTTCACCAAGATGCGCAAACATAATCAGTAATTATTTTCTTTTTCTTTTTATAAGCCATGGTAGCTTCTCTTACCCCCTGTGTTCTGAAAGTTTATTTGGCTGAGTCAGATTTGTTATATTTTAACTATACAACTGGAACACTGTTATAAGCAACCATGCTAAGAAGTTACTATTCCCTTAGGCTAAGTGACACTATTTGAAAGGTGAATTGTAAAGCCCATACAGTTGGAGTATTCAACTCCCTTTTTAACATTAAAAATAAAATCTTCTTGCAGGCAAAATCTCTTTCTGTTGAGTCAGCTTTATGATAAGAAGGGCAAAGAAGCAGTAGGCTCTAGCCAAGGAAAAGTGTTTAATTGACATTTGTTCTCATCCTAGAATACTTGCTGACATGGCCAATTCAGATTCTGTAGTAATTTTTAGCATTGATTAAAGAAGTATTTGTTTTTAGCATTTAGTTCTGGCTTCTTCTACCCAAGTTCCTTTCCCAGTTATGGTATATTGCTGAATTAACTTCCATAGAAAGTATTTAGATCTATCAAATATTTTCCCCATTTTGGATATCATAGAGCAGGAGTCACCAACTTTTTGGACCTCAGGGACCACTAAATTCATAATTTTTAGTCCCACAGATCACTAATATGAATTTTTGAAAAAAGATAAATAGTATTTAGTGCAATATAGAAAATGCAAATATTTTTTCTGCAGACCACCAAAATTTTCTCGCGGACCACCAGTGGTCCATGGATCACCAGTTGGTGACCACTATCATAGAGACCTGAGTTATGCTTGGCTGGACCAAATAGAATAGTGTAAAATGAACTTTATGGAGGATCAGCTGTTTAAGGTGGCCCAAGATAGAAAGAGGCGAACAATAAAAATAAATTAGATAATCCTGGAATTTAATGAGGTTGCCTTGCAGTGGTTGTCATTGTAAGTGGGTATTCCCCTAAACATAGGGGTATGTAATATTGAGGTCCATTTATTTTAATGTTTTCAGGGTTTGTTTTTATGTTGTAATTATATTTTGCTTTTTCTCCAGGGATCCAAAGCAGCTTCCATGACCCTTCACTGTATCTGCATAACAATAAACCAGAGGTGGTATTCATCAGGTTCTGACTGATTCTGGAAAACTGGTAGAAGAAATTTTGAGTAGTTCAGAGAACCAGCAAAAATACCACCTCTGACTGGCCCCGCCCCATCTATTCTCTGCCTCCCAAGTCCCAGCTGATTGGCTGAGTCTTCTTTCATTGCCCTGCACAGGAGAACGGAGCTGGAAAGCAGGTTAGTGGGATGGGGAGGGAATGGGGATTATGCAGCAACCTTCCCCCAGGAGTGGAGAGGGAATGTAGATTTTACAGTATCCTTCCCTTGCCACGCCCACCAAGCCACACCCATCACCCAATAAGCCATGCCCACAGAACCAGTAGTAAAAAAAGTTGAATCCTACCACTGAAATGAATCCTAGGAGGTAAGTTCAGCAGAGAAGATCACTCTAAAACAGGGGTGTCAAACTCGCGTCATCACGGCGGCGTCACATGACGATCGGGACTTTTTCCCCCTTTGCTAAACCAGGCGGGGGCTGGGCCAGCACGTGACACATCTGGCCCGCAGGCCAGACACCCCTGCTCTAAAAGATTGCATTTTTGTGGTTGTGCATCTCTATCATGTTCTAGTTCAATATCTTAGCCACTATCAGTGGTCCTCAATTTATGACCAGAATTGAACCCAAAATTTCTGTTGATAAGCAAGACAGAATGAGTAAATGAGTTTTGCCCCGTGTTATGATCTTTCTTGCCATAGTTGCTAAGTGAATCTCTGCAGTTGTTAAGTTAGTCAAACGGTTGTTAAATGAATCTGGATTGTCCATTGACTTTGCTTGTCAGAAAATTACAGAAGGGGATCACATAATCCTGGGATCCTGTAACCGTCATAAAAATGAATCAGTTGCCAATTGTCTGAATTTTGATCCTGGGACGATGTGGACTGTACAATATTGTAAGTATGAAAAACGCTCATAAGTCTTTTTTCAGTGCTGTTGTATAACGGTCACTAAACAAATTGTTGTAAGTTGAGGACTACCTCTATATCACAATGTAGAGAGCATGTGAATTTCAGTAACTATAGTTGAGGAATACAATATTGTTGTATAAATTACTTGCTATTTTGGTGCTCTTTTTTTTAGCTTCTTTGTTTGTCAAAGCCTCCCAAATTGGTTTTGTTTGGTAAGATATTTGGAGCTAATAGAAATCATACCTCAAACTAACACTTATATCCAAACTATAAATCACAAGGTAGTTTACCAGTCACAAATAATTATATTCTGAGCTACAATGGCCCAAAGACCAATATATAAGCGATAAATTTTCATTTAGTTTTGATATGGAACATTTGAAATATATCGTATCGTAAGGGGATGTTTCCTTTTACTAAGTGTACATGAAAATCTATGTGATATTCTTATTTTAGCAGCTCCCTCTGGCTCTATTATCCCTTCACTACTTCCATTTCTTTCACGGAACATGTCCCTTTTCTGTAAAAATTTCTTGGAATCGGCAATGGGTGCTTAGTTTCTTGTTTAATCCCGCATACATCTTTTCTTACACCCCATTTCCCTCTCCTTTATTTCCTTTGGTATCTTCCTTCAGCAGGATAATCATGGACAAAACTCTAGTGTGCATAAAAGTGATTCTTCAGCTTGATGTTCACCTTTCCCAAATTCCTTATGCAAAAGTAAAGGATGCGTTCAATTCAATTCAGTTTATTATAGTCATAGACCAGAACAAATAAAAACACTCTGTAAACATACAATTAAAAATTCCAGTATAAATAATAAATAACAACTACATGATAAAATCCAACCTGAGACTTACATATGGTTTAACTATACTAAATTACAATCCATAATCAGTTTAATACTAAAAGGGAAAGGAATAAGCAGCACAAAGGGTTTGCCACATTTGTTGCATAAAATAGCTGTGGTGGATTAGACACATGGTCCCGACAAATCCCCAGTGCTGCTGTGCAGAATTTCATCGCCTGAGCTGTAGTTATGGACTGTTCATCCTTAAAGATGCTACTGGAGATAAGCAGTGTCGCAATGGCCAGGATACCTAGCAGTTTTTGGCAGGATATGTTTTTTTTTCCTGAATCTTTGTGTAAAAGGAACATTGAAGGAATATGTGACCCATAGTCTCCGCCTCTCCTGAGTCACAGGAACAGAACCTTTCAGTCAGTGGTATATTTTTATACTTGCTGTATAGGATGGCCGATGGAAGTGCATGGCAACATGCGAACAAAAATCCTTTCTGGTGATTTACTGTCTTCAACTGGCTGAGATAGCTGACAAGAGGTCCTACCTGTCAATGAATACTTCAGCTTCAACCATAACAACACAAGAGCACACAACAGATACAAAGTCAAGGTTAACCGCACCAAGCTTGATTGCAGGAAATACGACTTCAGCAACAGAGTGGTCAATGTCTGGAATACTCTACCCGACTCTGTAGTTTCTTCCCCAAACCCCAAAAACTTTAACCTTAGACTGTCTACTATTGACCTCACCCCTTTCCTAAGAGGTCTCTAGGGGTCATGCATAAGTGCGCCAACGTGCCTACTGTCCCTGTCCTATTGTTTCTTTTATTTTTCTTTTATTTTTCTTATATGTACCCATTTCATGTATTCATAACTATGTATACACTTATACTTATTATCTTGTAAACAATTGACAAATCAAATCAAATAAATAAATAAAACATATCTTATGGCGTCTGGAGCCAGAAACAGCAGAGCTTTCCCTAAGTCTGTTTGCCTTTCGATGTCGTCTGCCCTTTGTTGCAAGGTTTTGTTTGTTTTGCTTGGTCGTAGTCCAACTTGAGTATTGAAGCTGGGGAGAAATCTAGTTTGGCAAGGTTGGACTTGACAGCCTTGATCTATGATGAGGATAATTTGTCTTGGAGGGCATTTGTATTTTCCACATAAAACGTAAGATCCTCTTTCTCATCCTCTTCCTTTCCAAAGTCTAGCTTGGAATATTCTATTATGGTACATATGAATATGAATCTTAGATCCACTTGGATGAGGCTATTTATACAAGACCTACTTAATTCTCAGTATAATTACTGAGATCTCATCTCCAATACAAAGACTTGCCATTTCCTTCTATTGAATAAGTAAAGTGCTAGATTTAGGAATCTAATTGCAATAAAGTTAACCTTCCAACTACAACCTTAGACAGTTCACGACTGTTAATGAATGCTAAGTTTACATTAGTGTTAATAGCCTTCACAATATGCTGCAGAGAAAATTTATTGGGATATATATATATATAATATACCTGCAATTTCTGAGAGCCGCAAAGTCAGAAGCTCCAAGACGTGAACAGTTTTATTGTGCTTGTAAGAATCCTCTTCTCCTTCCTTTTCTCACAGCTCTAGGACTGACATAAATGCTCCTGTAGTGCTTTTCCTAACAGTGTTTTCTCCATTCTTACTAGCTACTGCCAACATGGAATGCATATACAAAGATCATGAAAAAGTCTCTCTGGGTTATCATTGCAAAATATATACTCTCCTTAGGAAAGATGTCCACACAAACAAGCAAGTATGTAAAGAGATCACCATTACCTTTCGCAAAAAAAAAAAAAAAAAAAATTCTGTAGAACAAAATCACAAGATTGATGAAATGCATTCTCAAAGAGGCACACTCAGGATTATTTCTACCAAGCTACAAGAAGGGGAAAGACAAAAAAGAAATGGCTGAATTGCAGGGGTCTCTTCCATGGATCGAGAGACAGTTGAAGGGATGAAATAGTGAAAGTAGTTGGATTTTGCAGCCTGTCCAGACTGTGGTTCATACAGAATTTCAAAACACCAAGAAGTGCATTCTTATTTTTATTTTATTTAGTTTGTCAAGCATGTATGAGAAAACAAGTATAAGTATGAACTTAACATATAAATAGGTATAAGTATATACATAATAAATGAGTACGAATAAATGGGAGCAGTAGGACAGGGATGATAGGCATGCTGGTGCACTTATGCACCAGCATAAGTCTGCCTCCTTACAGACCTCTTAGGAATGGAGTGAGGCCCATGGTAGACACCTTAAGGTTAAAGTTTTGGGGGTTTGAGGTTGTAACAACAGAGTCAGGTAATGAGTTCCAGGCATTGACCACTCTGTTGCTGAAGTCGTATTTTCTGCAATCGAGTTTGGAGTGGTTTACTTTGAGTTTGTATCTATTGTTTGCTCATGTGTTATTGTGGTTGAACCTGATGTAGTCATTGTCAGGTAGGACGTTGTAGCAGTCAATTTTATGTCCTAAGCTTAGGTCAGGTAGATGAGCTATTCTGAAGCTATTTCCATATTGCTTTTTTACATTCTGTTTCTGGTGTTCCATCATATCTGGGGATTGGAAGCTCTCCTGATGTGACCTGGGAACTTTTCTTCAATTTTTCCATTTCCCCTTTTCTTAAAATCCAAGGGCTCAGAAGGTGCTAATGAGGCTAGATTTCAATCTCTGAGATGGGATTTTCTTCTAAAAAGCTGATCTAATCTGATTACTGTGAGCATGTGGTCCCAGGAAATGAGGGTTGTGACTTTAAATATTTAAGTTCAAATAAATGCCAAAATAGTCTTCATAATTTCTATGAAGTTTTCTTCACCTATGAATAATGCTTCCATATTTCTATTCTGTTTTAGGATATTTATTCTCAGATCCATCCTGATACAGTTTTAGAACTTATGTTACTTTTGGAATCCCCCTATGAGGGACATGGGCAGTTCTTAAATATGATAGATAATAGATAGATAGGTAGATAGATATAACCTGTTTTTCTGAAAATATGACCTACCCTGACACGCCACGACAGAGGGAGAGAGAATATTTTAGGAGATGCTGGTGCTGATAATTGATTTTGATAATTGAATTTTCAATCTTTCTGATACCTCCTTAGGTTGCTTGCAATTCAATTCTGAAAAATTTCTGTTGAAGGTACTTTTTTATATTGTCATTTTCTTGGAATTTAATCAAAGCATGGGAACCCCAGGAAATGCCAAACAGGACAGATGACTCTACAAGATAAGCAAAAAACAAAACATTCAAACATCTGTCTTCTTATTTAAGGAGTATAAGGAAGATACACACCATCCATGAGAATTTCACTGAAATTCTTCTGAACAGTATTTTGAAGTACCTTAATAAAATGAAAAAAAGCTGGTAAAAAGTAATGCAAGAGTATTTTTATTCATGTCACTAAAATTTAATCAGAGGTCATCAAACCAGACCTATACTTAATTCTATTAGTGTTAACTGTGCCTCAAGACTTTACTGGTTTTGAAGGTACATAAGTTATATGGATAACTTTCTGCATATTGTATACTACTGTCAAATATCTCTCAAGTTTCTATCATTCTGGCAAGACCTGGGAGCGCTGTTACAAGTTGCAGTATTTACTGAAAAAGATGATATTCACTATCTAGGAGAGTTCTAACAGCCTCCTTTTTTTTTGTACTTTGGGAGAGAGGCCCTATTCTCTATTTTTTAAAGAAGAAATAGAATTTCAACTTCTATCTATGCAAAAAACTTCCCTGCTGATTATGACTAACTCTCTATTTACTCACATTTAAATTAGTTAGCTTTTGCAAACATTTAGCCTTGGTTGGGTTACGCAGAACATCAATCTTCCACTGTGGTCTGAGTTAAGGAGACAGCTAGTATCTACAAACTTCAATAGAAAGTGGCATATATCTGTGCTGATTTGAAGCTCAAAACCTTACAAAGTTTTGTAACATAGAACTGAAGGAGAATAACTAATGCTTTAATTCTCACTTCTAGTGTGGCCTGGCTGCCTAGCCATGTCTATCCTATAATTAAATGATTACAAAAAGCTCCAATGCAATGTCAAAATATTGGACTTTGACCTGAGATACCCAAGATCAAGTCCCAAATCAATGACAGAGCTCACTAGATAACTTTGAATCAGTCTCTCCTTTAGCCCAGTTCCACTCAAAAGATTGTTGACATGAGGTTTAAATTAGACAGGTTCCTCATATCAGTAACTTCGATAAATCCTAGAAAAGATAGGTCATTGAAATAATGATAAGAATTATTAGTGCCTTCTAAATTTTATGAAGAAATTCCTTACTGACCAAGAACAACCTTTTGCAATGATATGTGTATTCACATGTAATAAATCAAGATTATGCCTAAGAATTTGTTATTATTGTTGCTGTAGCAGCAAACCAACCATTTATGCTGATGATTCAATCAGGCAATATGTATTTTCCTGTTCATTGCCATTTGAATGACAAAGCCATCTGTACATACAGTAAATCTCTTTTTTGTTTGTTTGTTGTTGTTGTTGTTGTTTTGAGATGTGGATTACTATCAGGAAATATATGTGTTTGATCATTGCAGTGATTGAAATGATGGAGGGCCAGGACAGGAGTGCTTAATGTTTGCTTTTCAAGTGTGACATGTTTTCATGTGTGATAATAAAGTTATATTTATATTGCTCCTGACTTTGGGCTCCTGAGATAGCCTGTTTCTCTCAAGCATAATATTCTAATGGGAGAGAGAAGGCAAGACAATTTGTACTTATCTGAAAATATAAAAGTAGCTATCAGAGTAGATGGGGTGAAAACATTCAATCATTGCAAGTTGTAATGGTAATAATAGCTGGCATTTGTATAAAGCTGTGAGTACGATGAGCCCTTGCTATTATATTATATTCCTGTAAGGTAGGGAAGTTATATTATCTCTGTAAGGGATATACACGCCAACTAGTTGGGGAGATGGTGGCTAAAGAGTTGACTTAATTATTACACTCATTACACTATAGAGGCAAGGTTTAAATAGGGACTTTTGTAGATCTGTCTTCTCTTAGAATGGCGTTAGCATCTCAAAAAGCTAAGAAGAAGGATGTGTTGTTTAAATGCTCTCTGAAACCCCATCTCTTAATAACTCTGTTTCATTAGGAAGGTTTTGGCCTCATAGGATTGCCAGAAAAGATCCCTTTCTTTCTCAGCTGGTGATATCCTCTTGACAGTCTGATTTAATTTTCACAGTTCTTTGCCTACTTCATACATTATCCGTTTCCATTTTTGGGGTTGTGTTTTTGTGTGTGTAGCTTAAATGTAGTTTTATTTATTTATTAGTCACATTTGTTTAGCCTTTTCACAGTAAAGCAACTTTAGTTGGCCAACCATCAAAACTAAATGTTAAAAATTACATTGAAGTGACATAACAATATGATTAATAACAAAATAGTGGAGAGAACTGATGTTAAAAACAGCACATCTCATCAAATTGCCATTTCTTTGAGATCCTGAGGTCTGATAACATTGCCATTTTTAAAGGATTTCAGGAAAGATGTCAAAGATGGGGCCAATCACACCTGAGGGGGTAGAGCAATGTTTCAAGGGTGTGTGCCATGGAAGATCTTGTGGGTCCTGCCAGATAACAATAGCACTTAGACTTATACAGTATATTGCTTCATAGTGCTTTAACCTTCTCTAAGCAGTTTACAGAGTCAGCATATTGCCCCCAACAATCTGGGTCCTTTTACCTTGGAAGGATGGAAGGTTGAGTCAACCTGAATGTGTGAGAACTGCTGGCAATTGGCAGAGTTAATCTGCAATACTACATTCTAGCCACCATGGCTCTTTTGCAGATGGGAGATGATAGGTAGGTAGGTAGGTAGGTAGATAGATAGATAGATAGATAGATAGATAGATAGATAGATAGATAG
>NW_020769369.1:5203032-5233699 GCF_900518735.1 Pseudonaja textilis
TAGATAGATAGATAGATAGATAGATAGATAGATAGATAGATAGATAGATAAGTGGGGAGGGATAGGGAAAATTGATAGATGATAGAGAGAGAGAGGAGAGAAGAAGGAGGGAGGGAGGGAGAGAGAGAAAGAGAGAGAGAGAAATGGGAGCAACAACATACTTTTCTGCCAGTCTTGATGGGCTGGGCAGGTGAAATTAGGTGAAGGTATTACTTCAGATAACGTAGTTCAATGTCATGAAGAGTTTTGAAGGTCAAAAACAGATCTGAAATAGATCTAGTGTCTAGAAGCAAACTGGAAACCAGTATGGTATCCACTGAGACCAATCTGTCCCGGTAATGGTATTTGAGTATTTCCTTGAGATGGGAGGAAGAGGAGAAGAAGCAGTAGACTAGGCCATTTCTGCAGCCATTTCCCTCTCCACTATGGCTATGTCAAAGTGGACATTCTATATAAAGATATCTATGCTCCATCATTAACTATAGAGAAGACAAAGAAGGGTAATGGCAGAAAAACTAACTGATGAAGAATGTGCAAGCAACAGTTTCATGGATTGTTGAGAGTGAGGAACTTGATGATGAAGTAGAACATATAACATTCTTTCTATTACACTGTGGTTCTGGAATTAAACTTGAGTAGTCAGGGCTCTGTAAAGATGGACAATCTGCTGCCATCATTGCCATAACATAGTTTCAGATTGTACCTTTTCTAAATGTTCCTCTTCACTATGAATCCAGCTAACATCTTCTATGGATGAGTTGGTTTTCAGACTGTAAAGGGTTCAAGCAACTGTTCTATACAGAAGTCACAACTGCAGTCTATCCCTTTATCACAGAAAAGACCCACCTCCTGTCAGCTGCATCAGAAAATCTCTTAACATCTTACCATATTTATACTCCCATATTAGTTCTAAATAAAAATAGGCAATTCCTGTATTGCTAATTCATTTGTCCTCATGTAGCTTGCTAAAGATACTGTAACTTTGAGAGATTCATGTTTGGGGAAAGTTATTTTCAATTTAGCAGCTCATGTTCCAAACTGTTTTATTGGGGTCTAGCCCAAGGGTGTTAAACTCAAGGCCCACGGATCGCAGCGAAGGACCAACCTGCAGTGCCTCTGCCAGCAAAAATGGAGCCTGGGAGGGCATTTCACTGGCAGAGGGTTGTAGGAGGCCATCACAGCCAAAAACAGAACTCAGGAGCCTGTTTTCACTGGCAGATCACTCAGGCCACCACAGGTGCTCCTGCCATGAGTGACGTCGAGCTGGCCACACCCACCATGGCCATGGCCACCCTAGTCCCCTGAGGTCAAACACAATTCTGATGCGGCCCTCAATGAAATTGAGTTTGACACCTCCAGTCTAGACCAAACAAAAGTCTAGATGGTAGACCAGTCCTTATGCCCCCCCAAATGTAGTTATATATACACATGCTGTGAATCCTAGATCATGTTAAACAGGGGGATCATTGATGTGATCCCAAGTTAAAAAGTTTCAGCTATTTTTTTAATCAAGTAACTTAAGGAAAAGCACTTTGGGCAGTGGGGTAGGGAAGATCTCCCGAATTGATTTTCTGTCTCCAAATTTAACAGCGTACATGTACTAATTACAGGCTTTGACTTACATAAAGCCAGCATTATTAAGTAATATCCTAGACACATTTAAATCTCATTCTCATTAAATTCAGGGAAGCAGAAATTTCTCTAAGGTGCGCTTACACACTATTTGACAACAGGCCATAGTTTATTGCACCAAACAGGAATGCTAATATTTTCTTAAAGAGTCAAATTAGTATAGTGGTTAAGATATTAGGCAGGAGATTGTGAATTCTAGTCCTGCCTTGGGCACAGTGTCAAGTGGGTGACCTTGAACTCACCACTCCGTCTCAGCTTTAGGAGAAAAATCTTGCCAAGAAAATTGCAGGGACCAATCCACACTGACAACAGGATTATGTATGTGTGCTTGTGTGTGTGCATGTGTGTAGACCCACACCCACACATACATGCCTGTATACAGATGTGAAGGGGGTGCATATGTATATTCTTACTTGATATCCTGATAATTTGGTGTGGAGACAGGGCATCGCTTCCTTCTTATTGAGACATTAAAAAAGTGAAACCCTCTGCAAATGCCGTATTGTCATCCCATTCTAATCTATAGCTTATTGTTAAGGCGTATCGAGTAGCTAAAATAAATGAGACCATTAAGGCTATCTGATGGCTGAAGCTCATCCGCTACTTTTGTTTTTGCAATATCACCCAAACACATAATTCCAAATGAAAGTTAAAAGGATAAGTTAGTGAAGGGTTACCATGTGTGAAGCATACAGATCAGGAAAAAAAAGTATGTGCGATTGGAACTGCAAACCCATCCATGGCATAGTAGATTAAGAGAATGGATCTAAAACTATACAATATGATAAAACACAGTAAAAAAAAAACCATGAATCTATTTTATTTATTTTTATAATCTTATTCTCTTTCCTCTCATATAGTGGTAAAAAATTCTGAAATACCTTAACAGATGCCTAAAGCAGTTATTCTCAAAGTGTGATCTGGGATTCCCAAGTTTCTTTCAGAGGAGTTTGTAAAGTCAAATGAATGGATGGATGGATGAATGAATGAATGAATGAATGAATTTTCTCAGGTATCATACAAATTAATCAAAGTTCTCTGGAGCCTTCAATCATTTTTAAGAGTGTAAAGTGATTTATAGATGAAAATATTTGAGGACTGCTGCTTATGTAAAGGGTAATAAATCAGTAGCTGGGGTAGTGGTAAAAGGCACAATGAGTTTATTTCATGCTATCTACACACAAGAATCTGAATTATTAACAGTCAAGGCAAATAGGTGCTAGATAAGAGTATACAGAATTCATAAGGTGCTGAACCCTTTGGGGAGCACAAAGACCTTTAACTGATGATACACTTGACCCTGCTCTCAGTCTTAACACAGTCATCTTTTACAGTGTGAGCATTCATAAATAGATGTGAATTTGATCACACATGGATAAGAGCTTACCCTATGATGTTAAGAACAGCAAAACATGTCTACTTTAGTCTTACTGCATCCATAGATAGCTATCTGGTCTGTTTGTATGTTGGTTTGTTCATTCATTCATTTATCAAACCAAAATTATGAATTTGAATGAACAAAATGAAAAAAAAATAAAAAAAAATGTGACAGGGACAATAGGCATGTCAATGCACTTATGCGCACACCCTTAGGGACCTTTTAAATATTGGATGAGATCCACAGAAGTTAAGTTAGAATTAAAAATATGAAAGTTAGTAGTTGAGACAACTGGACTGGTAAGATATCCAGATCTTGACAACTCTGTCACAAAAAATTGATCTTTTTTTTTACAATGAAGTTTAGAATAGAATAGAATAGAATAGAATTCTTTATTGGCCAAGTATGATTGGACACACAGGGAATTTGTCAAATGCTTTCAGTGTACATAAAAGAAAAAATACATTCGTTAAGAGTCAAGAATCATAAGGTGCAACACTTAATAATAGTCATAGGGTACAATAAGCAATCAAACCATATTAGGAAACAGTCAATATAAATCGTTAGGATACAAACAACAAAGTTGCAGTCATACAGTCACAAGTGGAAGGGTAATAAGGAGTGATGAGAAGATTACCAGTAATAGTTGTGCAGGCTTTGTAAATAGTTGAACAGTGTTGAGGGAAATATTTGTTTAGTAGAGTGATGGCTTTCAGGGAAAAAACTCTTCTTGTAGTCTAGTTGTTCTGTTGTGCAGTGCTCTATAGCATTGTTCTGAGGGAAGGAGTTGAAACAGGATGTGAGGGGTCTGTAAATATTTTCACAGCCCTCTTTTTGACTCGTGCAGTATACGGGTCCTCGACTGAAGGCAGGTGGGTAGTAATTGTTTTTTCTGCAGTCCTAATTATCCTCTGAAGTCTGTGCCTGTCCTGTTGGGTTGCAGAACCAAATCAGACAGTAATAGAGGTGCAGATGATAGACTCAAAGTTTAAAGTGGTTTACATTAAGTTTAAAGCAGTTGTTTGCATGTGTTACATTACAATTACAATTTTAAAAAAATTAAAGCCTGGTAGCATAAAGTATTCTATCATGGGCGGAAGAGTACATGACTTTTCTTGTAAAATACTTCTGAACTCGCTTGTATTAATGTCCAATGTGTGGTAAGGTTTCCAAACAATTGAACAATATTCTAGGATTAGCCTAACATATGTTTGCTAAGCTCTAGTGAGCAATACAATATTTCCAGGAAAAAAAAGTGACTTGGCCCCTATTAGAGAAAAACAAGATGGATGACCATCTGATGTGCCTTTCTAGTGAATATGGATAACATCTAGAGGGGCAAAATATCACTTTCATTCACTGTTAGATGCCAGCTGGATGAGACAAGACCATCCAGCTTATCTGGGATGGATTTGCATTCTGTGGATCCAGAACGCAAAGACAGAATTCTTTGAGTTGTTAGCTTGGCAATCTCTGCCCTACCTGGCTAGGGAAAACTGCTAGGGAAACCACAGTTTATACAATATGTGGAGTGGAAAATGCATCCTTGAGTGAGGTAATAATTTCCCTTGCCTGGAAACAAGCACTGATGAATCTCAAGAAGCCATATTAGATTGTTTGCTCCCTTTTCTACTCTCTTAATTTCCCAGATGATTGAAAAGTCTGGTCTCTTGTCTCACCAAAAGAAGTTGAAGTTTTGATTTTGGGCTTACCCTAAGGTAATGCTCTAGAAAAAACATCATCTCAGGAGATTTCTTAAAAATTTACAACCTTTGCTGGAAGCTCATTTCAGTTAAACCTTTTAATAATGTAGTTCATGCCAATTCCTCCAAGGTTGAAACGCAAACATCATGTTGCTAATTTATAACAAAGCTGATCAAATCTTCCAGAAAATTATAGATGAACTAGCCTAATTGTATGCATGGCTGAGACATATGCAAAATATCCAGCCAGCAAACACTCAACAATTGTCTGTTGGATCATTGAATTAAAAAAAAAGTATCTGAAATGTGTTAAAAGAAATTGTTTGCTGCATTTGTTGCATTTCATGTAGGCTTTGGTGCTATTGATAATTAGCTATAGATTATATTAGAGAAGTTAAACTGGACAAAAGATTACTGATGTTAATTATGGCATTATATGCAAATATTCAACTTCAGATTGAATATTGACCCTTAAAAAGGTGGAAAAGGGTATAGATTTTTTTATTTATTTATTTGATTTGTCATTTGCTTACAAGTCATTTGCTTATAAGTAGAAACATAATTATGAATACATGAAACGGATACATATAAGAAAAATAAAAAGAAACAATAGGACGGGACGGTAGGCACGATTGGTGCGCTTATGCATGCCCCCTACAGACCTCTTAGGAAAGGGGTGAAGTCAATCGTAGACAGTCTAAGGTTAAAGTTTTTGGGGTTTGGGGAAGAAACCACAGAATCAGGTGAGAGTATTCCAGATATTTAAATAAATACTTTACTTATTCAGCTTATTTATCAGTGATATAGCCTGAGCAGAGAGGGTTTTTTTTTCCTGTAAGGATAGAGAATAGGAATTTGTCACTCCTTTTTTGTATAGATTATTTATTTCTCACTTCATGCTCCCAGAAAGGTTTCTGTAGATTGTGATAGACATTGGATAATCACTGTTATTTAATTTTAAATGCAGTTAACACAAAGGCATAGGTATTTGGGGAGTAAACAAAACTGTATGGATGGAGAGTTGGGGAACACATTACAGAAATGGTTTCCTTAAAGCAGGGTTATCAAACTGACGCCCTGCAGGTCAAAGGAATCACATGCAGATCACGTCCACCCCAGCTCTGTGAATCGGAAAAACATTGTGAAACATCACATGATGGTAACGTGACACCATGAGTTTGACACCCGTGCCTTAAAGTAATATCTGAGCATTCTTTTTACAACTTCATACAATTTGTGGTTTCATTATTATGCCCTCACAAAAATCAAAGCTCACTCAGTCATTACTTGTAATAACAAAGTTTTGAACATTGGTTTTGCCCAGGGTGAATGTCTATGGAGATTCTCAGTCATCCAGGCCATGGTTATCCCAAAGGTGCTTTTTCAAGAGGCAGCTGGATTTTCTTTATTTTTCCTTGAAGAACTGAAGAAGCTTCTTGGATGACAAGTGAAACATCTTCAAGGAAAAACAAAGAAAGTCCAATTGCCTCTTGAAAAAGCACCTTTGGGATCCCCATGGTAAAATATCATCAGTATATTGATGGTATTCAGCTATAAAGCTCTACTCTGGTTGGACAGATTCTGTGATGTAGAACCAGACAAAATACCAAGTTCTAGGTGGAGAGAAATAAACTTAGACTGAATCCCAGCTAGATGGATTCATAAGGCATCTACTTCCAGAGATATTCTATCCTTGACTGGCAGCGGAGTTGTGACCATCCACATAGAACTAGCTCAAAACTTGAGGTTTCTTCTGGATTAATACCTTCCTGCTGAAAACATCCTGTGTGCCTGTTACAGGTTTGAGAAAATCAGTGTGGTTTCTAGTAGTAAAAAAGGGATTTGATGGCATATACTCAATCAATAATTAATAAGTAGAAGTTCAGTAAGTAAGGGAGAGAGAAAAGATATTATGAGCTGATCTTAATATCTCAGTGGTTGACCACATTAGTTAGCAATATGGCCCCAAGTTTACTCTCCAAAGTTTGCAGGTAAGTACCTTGACAAGAATGAATGGATCTGGAGAGGGAGGTTCAGGGTTAGAATGTAAGAACAAGACAGCAAGAATATCAACAAACATTTACTTACTATTTTAAAGAAAATGTATAGTAATGAAAAATGCTGAGTGTTTAAAGCAAAAGAAACCTCCCAAATGTGAAGGTTTGTCATTCAAATGTCAATGAATTTGTTAATGTTCAGTTGCACTTGTCATATAGAGATTGGATTGCCTTCCTTTTTTGGTAGGCTTGTCATATTTTTCAGAATATAGAAGAAATAATTCTTGCATATTTATCACTAGGTTATGAATAGCTGGAACTTTCACATAATGAGGGTTTTGTTCATTTTTTTTTAAAGACTGACATTTCTTCATGGAGAGAAGGAGAATTTGAGTTCACATCTCTTCATGGGAAATTGAAGGAGAAAAAAGCTCACAAATGTGTGAGAAAGTGAAACTGACAGTTTTCCCCACTTTTGTTCTCAGTCTGCAAATGTGGAAAAAAAGTTTTTGTCTAAAACGTGCAGGAACTGTTGCTGGGCAAAACCTTAGATTATTCATTGTGTGTTCCTTGAATTCAGAAATCTTATATTAAATGAATGCTGTTCCATTTTTAGTTTAAATCCATAGAAGACAACTATCCATTTTTTTCATTCACAAATCAACATACTAATCTTTATTAGGATAATGGCTGCAGTATCAGCACTGAATGAAGTTCTGAAGAAGCTTCTTGGATGAGAAGCAAAACATTCTTACTCTTCGTAGTAAAATGACAAGCTTGATAAAAGTTCTTGCAGCCATTACATTTTTGAAGAACAATGCAGGGCAAGTTTGCTAGGATAGAGAGAATTTACTGACTTCAGCTAAGCCATTAACTTTCAAAAGTCTTTTAACATTTTCATGAATGTGTCAATCACATTGCTTTCTGGTTATGCGTAAACTTCAAGCCACATTTTACAAGTTACTCACCTCTTTAAAGAAAAGGAATATGGAATATAGGGTAAGATCCAAGCTTTTTCCCAAAAGCTACAATGTCTTTTCCTGTTGATGTGCAAAAAAAGCCCTTCAGGAAGAATAGAAAAATTTTGGGTCTCGCTTCCTCCAATTCTGAGCTCTGATTTCATCGGGAAGAAAGATGTGGTTGTGGCACCTTATAAATGATTGAAGAGGAATCAAAGACTCCCAATTTACTTTAATCAAAAGCAGGTACAGGAATATTAAATTCAAAACAAAAGAAAAACATGGTCAGCAGAATTTTGCTTCAGGTTGAATCCCTCCCTCCATTGTCCTTCTTGCTTTCTTGTTTGCTTGTTTTTCTCATTTACTCTTTCTTCCACTCTTCCTACTTCCCCCATTCCTCCCTTAACTCCTTCCGCCCTTCCCACTTCCTCCCACTTCCCCCTTTCCCTTCCCACTTCCCCTTTCTTTTCCTTTCCTTTCCATTCCCTTCCCCCTCCCCTTCCCAACAGGCAGGTAAGTGGCTTCTACCAAGCAGATTTGGGAGCGAGAGAGTCCTTGAGTGCCTTACAGTGGTGCAACTACAATGGAACTGACATAGAACGCACCATTTCTCCCTTAACCTTCTCCCTGAAGTGTCTTATAAGCAAAGACTTTATTAGTGGGAATGTAGGAAAGAGAATCACCATTCATATCCGTTCCTTCCGCGTTCCCCATTGACTTGTGGGATACTGTAAGGGAATGCTGAAAAATGAAGATCATGTGATCATAGCTGACCATAACAGTGTGATGATGCTGAACAGCAATAGCACAGTGGTGCTGAAGTGACAAAAAATATCCCCAAATTTCATTCCCAGAGGGGTAATAGATCTTAGCATTTGGTAAATTAGCTTATTTGAGGTATCTTGCTGATAAAGTCTTGCCCTATTGTCCAGAGTTTTGCTCCATTGAAAGTTACAAAGTATCAAACAGACATAAGAGTTTTAGTAGTATATACATGCTAAGAAATAAAAACAAACAAACAGCAGGGTGGTTAACTTCAAATATGAATGATATTTTATTCTGTTAGAAGGTAATAAACAGTCCACATTCATACCGAGTGGGTTTATCCAGAATGTAATAACAACCCACTGCTCCACTTAACACTGCCCTAGTGCCTGTATTTGCCCAGATGGCAGAACTAAACAATATATCCAAGTGAAGAAGAATGAATTAATGATACTTAGCTGGCCTGTATAAAGTTCATTGTTAAGTAATTCACTAACTCGTCATGCAAATCCCATTCACAGTTTGATTATCTTAACATTTCAATGAAATACATTCACATGGAACTGGAATCTGATTTTGGTAGACTGAACTATCTCAAAATAAGCAGCCTCTCTTATGCCTAAAAACAGTCAGCACGCTTTCCAGTATTTTGTAAACAAGTGGCTACATTATAAGGAGGTCTGTGTTCAAAAATATTATATAAATTGAGGATTTCCAAGGGATGCAGGTGGCCAGTTTCCAGATTTTTGTAACCCAGTTCTCAGATTTTTAGATCTCTTCATGCAGACTTCAATTTAAAAAAAAAACACTCCTTAACATTAATGTTCAGTAATAGGTTACTGAAAGGGAATGTATGAAAGTACACCCTTTTTTTTTTTAAAGACAAAAGGTGCTTCCAAAAATTAAACCAATTTTTCTGTTCTTGCACAAAATCATTTAGGTGAGAAATGGAAATTATCAGTGGTGAAACAGAGAAAATATTCCATGTTCATAAATAATTGAAAAACCTGAAGGCAGAAATAGTCTGCTGGCAGTTGATGACATCTAATAAAGCCAGAAGGAATTAGAAAAGAAGAAGCAACTTTAGGAAAGAAATGTTAGCAACCTCCGAGTAATATGACCCACTTGCATTTAATTCTCACCCAGTCAATTAGATTTTAGTACAACTTCTCCCCCCCCCCCCCCCCCCCCCCCCCCCCCCCCTTTTATTTTTTTTTACACCCCCCCCCCCCCCCCCCCCCCCCAAGTTTGAACTCTGTCTTATTGCTAGATAAAACCGCTGAGAACCACTGCACGGGCTTATAAAATGGCAAGAGAATAATAAATGAAGGTCCAACCTTTGAGCATAACTTGGGGGTGATGGCAGATAAACATCCAGAGCAACTGGTCATAGCAACAGAAAGAGATTGCATCAGGAAAAGCCTGCATGAATATTTGAAAAATAATAGAGCTCATGCCTTATTGTCTTAGCATCTTTTCTTGTGGTCATGGAGATGCAATGATTTAAGAGTCCCCAGAATGATGCTAGATGACCAGTACTCTGTTGGGTAAGATCTGATTACCAATGAGCAACATCTTGACCTTTAAAACCAGCACTCAACTTGAATATCGTCATGTAGGGGGTTACAATATATCAAGTATTCTATACTGCACCTGATAGGATAGAAGACATAAGAACATGAATTATTGTATGTCACAAATGTTTGCAGACCTCTTGGGAGCTAGTTAACCCAGTGCTGTGCACAATAAACCCTTAGGGGTTTGGAGTTTAAAAGAATAATGATTATTCTGTGCAACCAATACACAAGAATCTGATCTACTAGTGGTCAAGGCAAATTAGTGATAAAGAGTCAACAGACTTCAAGGGGAGTTAGACTTAGATCTCTTTCGGGGCCATGGGGACTCCAGATTGATGCTACATTTGACCCCATCCTTGGGTTCAGCCTGTTCATTGCCTACAGTCACCAATGAACTTTTATTTTCCTTCTATTTGCAGAGTATATACAAATCTGGAACATGGTATCCAGATGTTGTTGAACTGCATTCAGTGATGAATGAAGCTGTAACGTGTGATTTAACACATTTGGAAGTTGCATATTCTGGATTCTTCCTCTAAAATGATTTATTTCTTGATATACATGGTGGCCTAGTGGTGAAGATGCTTGCCTCCCACTCAGAAGGTTGAGAGCTCAATCCTAGGTAAAAATTGTTGTTTCTCAGGGCACAAAGAGAAAATATCTGCTGTGAACTCTGTGTGGCGTCAGGAAGGGTATCTACTCAGTAAATGCTCAGCTCTATTTATTCACCCCAATCCCACCCCTCAATTAAGGGAGTACAAGGTCATAAAAAGGAAAAAAAATGTATGTGTTTATGGTGGGAAAAATAACTTCGATTTACCACAGCAGAAAAAGTGCCACATTTATTTTTTATTTCTTAAACTTTAATTTCTTGTTGGAAAAAGTGTGTCATTTAGTTTAGAAGATTAATCTGGTTTCAGTTTCATAATGGAGGATTAATTCCCTGCAGGGTAACTACTGAATGTTGTTCTCTTCTTTTCTTTTCTCCCCTATGTCAGATTTCATGAGCCTTCATAATGTGAACGAGAAAAATAATAATAATAATGGAAGATATTAACCTCAAATAATATGCTTAAAAGCTTACTTACAAAGGGTAAATAATACCACAGTGATAATTATATTATTATGATATGAAGGGGTCATGTGGAGAAAACCTAAACCCTTTATCATTTTATAGCTTAAGCTCACAGCTATTTTTCATTCCTTTCTTATCCACTAAATCAGTCAAAGGAACTTTAAAAGAAAAGGACTTTAAATGTAGATAAGGATATGTTGGCAATGAAAGAATTTGTTGTGAAATATCTAGCCAGCCTTAGTCCATCAATAACCATGACACATAATAAAAATAATTGGAACTGCCTTATGTGTATCCTGTGACACAACATAGTAAGAAACCTTTGGAAACCAAGGGATTTTTTTCTCCAAAATGCCAGTGTTATTTTAAAATCAATCCCACTAATTTTGAAATCTTTCTTTCTTAGTTCTACAGACAATCAATACTGCATCAGGGCCTTAGCAATACCTGTGCAAAGATAGGACAATTTTATAATTGCTTCTCAATATTTAGCTCAATGCAATTTAAAGCTGTTAATGGAAGGTCATCAGACCATCACTAGAACTTCTTCACAAGAGGTCATTCTAATCATCCAGACAGATCTTATCCTGATTGTGTTCTCTCTCTTCACATATTGATATTGGAAGCTTAGTCTTCTATAGGCACTTGACTTCTGACCAAACCAGGGGTTTTGTAGTCCAACATCTTTTGGCATCCTATGGAACATAGGAAGGGTGGACAACCAATCTTAAGGTAATGAAGATTTAATAGCTGACCAACTGCTGTAAGGCTGCTGTAAATGCTGATGCCATGAGGATGAGTCAGCAAGGTTGTTGACGCTTTACAACTGAGGATGGGTCAGCAGGGTTATTGCCACCTTAAGAAGCTGTCTATATAAGGGAGGCCATGAGACGGCATCTCTCTCTCTCTCCTCATGTTCTATCTCCATTGTAGTTCTCTTTGTAGAGTTGAAGATTGATTTTGCCTGGTATGTGCCTAACACATGTATCTATGTATATAACAGTCTTGTTAAAAGATAAAGCCTCTGTGTCCTGTGTTTTGCTCCTGGGTTGTCTCACAATAGTAGTCATGCTACAAACACTCTGATAACCAATGTTCCAAGCATTGCAGACACTACCAGAATACCTCTTTTGACAGTTTCTGGAACTTTGCAGAATTGCACTTGAAGGCCAGACAAGGAATAATGGATGGGAAATGTTCAAGGGGAGATTCAACGTGGAAATAAGGAGAACTTTTCTGACAGAGAGAGCAATCAACCAACGGAACAGCTTACCTTCAAAAGTTGTGGGAGCTTCATCATTGGAAGCCTTCAAGAAGAGACTCAACTGCCATCTGTCAGAAATGGTGTAGGGTTTCCTGCCTGGTGGGGATGGTGGTGTTGGACTAAATAACCTACAAGGTCCTTCCAACTCTGTTAATCTGTATATGCATTGCCAACATTCAGCAGCAAATCCATCAAAATGCATGTTGCTATTTCGCAAGGCTTTTGGTCAGGAAACGTTTACAATACCATGTTGTAGGGCTTTGGTTAAGCTCTCCATATGTAAAATAATAACAACAGAAAAACACTGAAAATGAAAAAAAAATGAATGTGCGTCTTGACATCCTTGTTCTACCCTATGTGAATCTTTGCCATTGACATTAGCTAACAAAACTTGGGCGTACTGGCTATAATATTTGCTTAACTTTGCTTTCTTTAACAGACCATGTTATTGACCCATTAACATTCATCCATTTCTGGTATGCATCAACCCTTACAAAAATTAACTCTATCTCAGTCTCAGAAGATTGACTTCTACTGCAGCTGAAGAATCTTTTGTTCAATTTTTGCAAGGGTCTGGTAAGTATTTTTGCATTATAGATGCAGGGTTTCTAAACACTATTGCTCCAGATATTTATTTTCCCATACAGGTAGTCCTCAACTTACAATGGCTCATTTAGTGACCATTCAAAGTTACAACAGCACTGGAAAAAATGCCTTCTGGCCATTTTTCACAGTTACAATCTTTGCAGCATCCCTATGATCATATGAGCAAAATTTGGATATTTGGCAACCATTGCTGTGTCCAAGGACATGTGTCCTTTTGTGTCCTTTTGTGTCCTTCTGACAAGCAAAGTCAATGGGGAAGTCAGATTCATTTAACAACCAGATTATCAATTTATCAACTGTAATGGTTCACTTAATAACTGTGGCAAAGGTTGTAAAATCAGGCAAAACTCACTTAACAAATGTCTGACCTAACAACAGAAATGTTGGTCTCAGTTGTGGTTGTAAGTTGAGGGGTGTGTGGGTGTGTGTGGATGTGTGTGTGAAGGAAAGAGAGAGATATTTTATTATAGTAGTGAAAAAATACCGTTAGGAATGCAAATCTTTAATATTTTATATTCATGTACTTATTATGAATAATGATATTTTTCTATTGGAAATTAAAATATAAAAAGGTAATCCTTATCACTTCACATTCTCAGAAACATTTTGAAGGTCCTGTTTGGCTTCTTTCTGAATTATTTGTCAGGAAATGAATAAATCTGTAATAAAAACCTTACCAATTTGACAAAGTGCTTCAGATGTACCCTGAATTATAACATTAACATTCCACAGTAAGTAGCGAACCTCATTCCATTTAGATAGAATATTTAGGTATATATCGTTAAATTATCAGAATTTATTTTCAATAAGTCTTTTTATGAATCATAAAAATAAAGCAGTTCATTTATATCTACTAGCTCCTTAACTTTATTTCTTTGTTAATTGCTATGATCTGTTTAATTTTATTTCTAATTTTCTCTCCTTTATTTTGGCCTATTTCTGTAGCTTTTTGTTATTTTATTCCAGAATTAGTCAAGAAAATATTCATCCACATTTTATGTTTCTCTCTAATTACTTGCCTTGTTATATGCTTTTCTGAGACGGACTCTCCAACTAGAGGGTGGTGTCAACCCTGAAGTGAAACTGGCTCATGCCATCTTGGAAGCTTCAGGATTTCTTCAGACCAGAGGGAGGGGGGAAATAGTTAGATAGGGTTTTGTAGGCAAAACAATAAAGCTTTCTTGTAGGAACCAAGGTCATTCTCACAGGGATCTGGCCAGAGGAGGAGTGAAGTAACCAAGCAACCAGCCAGCACCTGGATTGGACAGAGTGACCAGTGACTTGGATGGAAAGGGTAAGGGAGTTGAGCTTAGTGTCCTTTCATAGCAAGAAGCCACCCAGATTTTACCTCTTCCAAAATCCACGAAATCCTTATCTGGCAGTTCCCAACAAAAGGCAGTCAGTCTGCAAGATTCTTGTGAATAGGCATGCAGCAATAAAGAAGTAAATTTCATCAGCTCACAGTGTCATTCTGGTTTCCTTTGCTTGATATTTTATCTAATCTGGCACATTTTATAGCAATTTCTCCTAATGTATTACTGCATGGATTTTTTTCACCATTCTTGCACTTTTTTAAAAAAAAATGCACCCCCAGATCAGAAAAGAACCAATGTGGGTGTCAGCTCGGAGATCAGCTTCCACAAGAATGTGAACAATGAAAGGGAGAGTGAGGGAGTTGAAGGTTATTTATTATGTCGCATTAAAAAATTCCAGCTGTAGTTAATTGGTTCTCATGATTTATAAAGTATAATAGTGGGAGGAGATAGGGAGGAATTTGTGTCATACACTGGGAATGAGTTTCAGTTTTGGAAATTTCCATAGATGTACCAGAGCTGTTCCTAATAAATCAATTGGAGATTATGCTTGTCTTGGAGTGATTGATTACTATGGTTAATTTCTGGATGCCTAACAGTGGGCATTTCTAAAAGAGTTCAGGAAGTGAGAAACAGCCACTTGTTTGAAATGGTATAGGGTCTCCTGCTAGTACAAGGGATTAGATTAGAAGATCTCTAAGGTCCTTTCTGTTATGTTAAGAGGAAAATTGATGTCAATGGAATTCTTAAAGCAACACAGTCCAATTTCCTTTAAAATACATGCAATATGTAACCTAAGAATATCAGTATTCAGTTCTTTTTAAAAAAGGAATAAGATTAAGAACATCAAATGCCCCATTTTAGGAAGAGATGAGTAACCAATAATCACCATAAGTTTAATTCTGCCTGTCACATCCAGGGATGTGATTGTATCTGTTTATGTCTAATCCCAGTCCTTTCCTACTGAAAATATAGATCCATTGCTAGAAAGAATAATATACGAAGTCTTCATTATAAGAACCATGAAGGCTTGTGCTGTTATTTTGGAATTCATTAAATAAACAAACATGGGATAGAAAGTATGAGCATGGGAGCAAAGAAGTAGTTAACAACCTAACTTTGGGGCAAAGTTGTAATTGCTTGTCACTTGTTTATTCACAGGTGTCAAGGATATTCTGATTTACACACTCCATCTGTCGTTTGTTTTTATTTATTGTTATTTTATTCTTATGAAATCTATCACAATATGATTTGACAAGCCAATGTGTCAATCATGAGTTCCCTTGTAAAATTGGTTCTTTCCTTTTTAAGTGTTTTGATCCTCTGTTCCCCCTTTTTATTTTACTTTACATTATTTTTAGGACTGGGAATATATGTCACCCCATCTATTGATGCCTGACAAAAGGCAGTGAATTTTCACATACTGTTCTAGCAGAGCCTGAAATCATGTCCATGTCATGAAAAAAGGTTGTAAATTGGAAAACAGATGCTTCGTTGGAAAGGGTGCTTTATATGTACTACAGACACTACAGAAATACTTCATTAAAAATGTGGACTTGATTTATCTTGTCACATCTACCATCTGAATCAGTCCTAACTTACAGCAGCCCTCCACATTTTCAAATGAAAATTCTTTTTCCAATATTTTAAAAATGAATAGGCAGGAATTAAACCTGGGATTTTCTAGATCAGGGCTGCCAAACTTGTGGGCTGTGGGCCGGATGCATCATATGCTTACCACGCCCATTTTAGCGAAGGGAGAAAAAGTCATGATATGTCACATGATGCCACCATGACTCCACAAGTTTGGCACCCCTTCTCTAGATAATCTCTTTCTTTGATTTTGACTTTATTTTTATACCATGCTGGAAATGTGGAACAGCTGCTAGTAACAATCCCAAAAAGAATAAGAAAAGCTGAACGCATACATTAATATGAACACAGGTCCTCAAATGATTGAATACTTAAGAACTGGGTGAAAGCCTTGTCTCTTTACAGATTTTCTAAACTGTAAGGGAAGTGGCAGATGGTGTGATGACCCAGGGTGGGATGAAAATTAAACACAGTCACAAAAAACAGGTGAAGCCCCTTTTATTCCTTCACTTTGCTTCCAAGCTCCAAATATCCTTGACTGGAGACAAAAAAACTCCCACACAAGCAGTTACAAGAAGGAGGAAATGCCATTTAAATTATAAAGAGTAAAAAACAACACAAACCAGGCAAGATAAGGGCTTGAAAACATCCATAGATATCAGAACACACACTGGGAAGGATGCCAAACTCAGAGAGGAACAATAAACTAAAGATATTTCCATGCTTTGTTTCCAGCACTCACCCATAGGCATGTTTGTCCTCTTATTCAGTTGTCACAGCTGCAGCCCATGAAGAGAATCAAGGCCCTCTCCTCCCTAGTAGATCATGTCTCTCCCTTATCCTCTCCTCCCTGAGTTCCCTAGGATGGAGAGGGGATGGGCCTGGGTCAGGCCTCTGCCCTGCCCCAGCCTCCTCCACAATCTCCAGAGCCCCATTTCCACTCCCTGTCGGCTATTCCTCCTCTCCCTCAGAGTCAGTCTCCACCAGGGGCATGACAGATGGAATGGTTAAAGATATGTCTTCCATAACCATGGAAAGCAATGCCATGTATAGTCAATGAGGAAAGGATGATTAGATCAGGTTTTCAATATCATAAACGTGACATCCTGCGGTAATACTTCAAATGACCTCACCAGTGGATTCATATAGATGTTAAACAGCACAGGGGACACAATAGAATACTGGGGGACACAACTTGTATCCCTGTTGTGAATTAATACAGGAAGTCCTCAACCACAATTGAGCCCAAAATTTCAATTGCTAAGCAAGTCAGGTCTTAATTGAGCTTTGTCACAGTTGTTCATTTAAACACCACAGTTGTTAAGTTAGCAACAAACAAGGAACAATGGATGGAAACTGATCAAGGAGAGATTCAACATAAAAATAAGGAGATATTTTCTGACAGTGAGAACAATTAATCAACGGAACAGTGTTCCTTTAGAAGTTGTGGGAGCTTCATCACTGGAAGCTTTCAAGAAGAGACTGGACAGCCATCTATCAGAAATGATATAGGGTTTCCTGCTTGAGGAAGGGGTTGGACTCGATGACCTACAAGGTCCCTTACAACTATTCTATTCTATTCCTAGTCTAGTCTAGTCTAGTCTAGTCATGTATTGGGCAGTTTCCCAACTTGTTTTCAACACCAATCAAATAAGAACATATCCAGACTACAATCAGTTGTGTTATTGACGATATTGCCCAGCTTGCATTAAAATCAATAAATCAACTTTGTAATCCTTTGGGAGTGGTAACATTTCTTTCTCATCCAACAAATCTGCCAAACATTGAATCTATCTCAGGGCAGTTTATATAATATATCTGAACATGAAGAATTGAAATTCCTTCAGAGAAATAGAAAGAAGTTTCTCTTCACAGCCCACCCATGTTCTTCAAATATTTAATTGGAAGCTCCCTGACCCTCTTGCAGAAGATTTTGAATCTGTATTTCGTAGGAAAGATGAAAATAAACAACAAAAAGTGTATCTTGTCCAGTGTTGTCTAGGGCAGGTCTCCCCAAATCATGAACTGCAGAGTGGCACCAGTCTGCAGCCCACCAGGAACTGGGTGATGCAAATGAGCAAAAATCCACCTGTGCATGCACAGGATCTAGGCAGCATATGAAACCATGCCTTGCCCAGTCCCTGGAAAAAAATACAGTCCATGTGACCATTCCCTGGCACCCAATAGGTTGGGGGGGGGGGCACTAGTCTAGGGTTAAAAAAAATCTAGATGGCAGTAATGATAATGCAATCAAAGCTATGAAGAGTCAGTTGCTCAGTGATAGCCTCCATCTTGATTTCTTCAATTCCTTTCTCCATAACTGCAGACATTCCTGCTGGTATAGCATCCAATTTTATCCAAGAATTGCTAGGCTGTTTCAGTTTTCTATCACTTTATTGATCTGAATTTTAAATGAATAAAATTATTTCTTTGGGGTGAGAGGTGAAGTCCCTTTGTATTTTCTTTGCTTTTGGGGTTTTTATTCTTCTCTTATTTTTGACTGCTTTTTCAGAACAATGTCTAATGAATTTAGCAAAGTTAATACTGTTGTTAGATTCATGCATGGATTATTAATTGAATTACTTAGTTCTCATAAAGAGAGAACAATGAAAAAAAACAGGATTATTCCAAAGTAGCACTTGCATATTACATTTTTATTATCATTTTACATATCTACATCTGCATAGACCTATAATCAAAGTATACTATTTTCTGTGTGTATGTGTGTGTGTATCATCTATCATCTATCCATCCATCTATCCATCCATCTATCCATCCATATCTATCTACCTACCTACCTACCTATCATCTATCTACCTATCTATCTATGCAGGGGTGGGATTCAAATTTTTTAACAACCGGTTCTGTGGGCGTGGCTTAGTTGGTGGGCATGGCTTGGTGGTCATGTGACTGGGTGTGGTCAACTCAATATCACTCACATTGAGGCACGCATCTCCTTGCCTGGCCTCTCATGACTGTGGGGATGCTGCAACAGTCGTAAGTGTGAAAAACGGTCATAAGTCACTTTTTTCAGTGCCATTGTAACTTTGAATGGTCACACCACACAAGCAAAGCACCAGCAAGGGAGGGGTAAAACCTCCAGAGAAGTTCCAGAGACAGGAAGTCTAGTCCTGCTAAGAAGGTAATAAGAATTAATGGAGAGCAACACTAGAATGTTTCCTTCCTGCTTTCTTTACATGATTAGGCCAGTAATTTCTTCTAACAACTGGTTCTCTGAACTGCTTAGAATATTAACAACTGGTTCTAGAGAATAGGTGCGAACCTATAGAATCTCACCCCTGTATCTATCTATCTATCTAAGTATGGTATTCAGCTTTGTTTGGATATTTTCCCACATCATTATAGTTATGCTTTTAAAGTTGTAGCGACGTTTTGACAGAATCTCATCTGCCATCATCAGGCTTCTGTATTGTGTTTGTCTGTGAGTCAGGCTTTCACAGCCATTTCTGTTTTAAATTTGGTGCTAGCCTACTGCTGTGTTAGAATGGTTTTTTTCATCATCCTGATTGGTTGGGAGTCTTGGTCTGTGTTTATTGGTCTTGGAGTTTGCTGTGTTCTACTTGATTGATGTTTCTATTATCTTCTGTCTGTTTTGTAGCATTTTTTTTGTCTTGATTGGCTGGCAACATTGTGTTTCCTGTTTTGGAGGCTTTTAGTGTAGCTTGGCTTCTAGTAAATGGATGTCTATCATTTATTAGGAAGCTAGGTTTCATCTGGGTGCCTGGTTGGGGTGTGTTTGAGTTGGAGGTATCGGGGGGGGGGTTCTGTTTGTGCCCAGGTGTTTGCCTGGTGTGTGGTGTGGAGATTTTTTTGTTTGTGCGTACAGGCTTCCAGATAATTGACAGTCTGGTGGAGTCATCTCTACTATTCATGCTTTCAGGTCTTTTTTCAATCTCTATGGCTTCTCTGATAATTCTGTAGCTGGGGTTTTCTATAGTGGCTCAGGTTTTGGTGTCATTGAAGACGATGCTATGACCTGTGGCTTTCATGTGTTGGACTAGTGAGGAAGTGTGTCCCAGCTTTTTTACTGCATTTTTGTGTTCATCTAGGCGAGTACTTATTCGTCTATTGGTCTGTCCAATGTATGTGGCAGGGCATGATGCACAGGGGACTTCATATATGCCTTGGTTTTCCAGGTCAATTTTATTTTTGGGATTTCTTAGGATGGCTGCTATTTTTCTGTCTGTTTTGAAGGCAGTCTTGATGTGATGCCTGTGTAGTATCTTACTGATTTTGTCTGTAGTACTTCTTATGTAGGGCAGGACAGCTGTTCCATAGGTCTGTTCATCTTCTAGGTCTCCATTATGTCTCAGTGTGTTTTTGTGTATCAAGCCGGTGATTTTGCTTTTGTGGAAGCCGTTGGCTGTCAGTACTTTAGTCAGGGTGCATAGTTCAGTCTTTATGTGTGTCTTGTCTGCCAGGCGTTTGGTTCTGCCAATTAGTGTTTTGGCCATGGAGTTTATCTGTGCTGGGTGATGGTGGGATTGGGTGTTGAAGTAGCGGTTGGTGTGTGTTTTCTTCTGGTATGTGATGCGTCCTAGTGTGCCATCTGTTTTTTTGTAGATTAGTACATCTAGGAATGGTAGTTGTTTGTTCCTGTTTCCATGGTGAACTTGATTTTGGGTTGTGTGCTGTTTAGGTGTGTTAGGAAATTGTTTAGGTTTTCTTTTCCATGGGGCCAAATAACAAATGTGTCATCAATGTACCTTAGCCATAGTTTGGGTTTGTGGGTGGCATTGGCTAGGGCTCTGGATTTGAATTCTTCCATGAACAGGTTTGCAATGATGGATGACAGTGGTGATCCCATAGGGGCTCCTTCAATTTGCTTGTATCTTTGTCCTTTGTATATGAAATATGTGTTGGTTAAGCAGTGTTCTGCTAGTTCTATGAGGTGTTTGGGTGGTTGGTATTGATTTTTGATGATTTCTAGGGTTTCTTTTATCGGGACTTGAGTGAATAGTGAAACCTCATCGAAACTTACAAGCAGATCTTTTTGTTCCACGTGTAGATCTTTGATCATTTCCAAGAGGTGGTATAGAGATTTGTACATGTGAAGCTGCTGCTTCAGCATGGGGCTGTAGCTGCTTTGCTAGGTATTTGGCTAAGTTTTGTAGTGGTGCTCCTCTGGAGCTGACTATGGGTCTGAGAGGTATGCCTTCTTTGTGTATTTTGGGGAGATCGTATAGTTTGGGGCATCTGGAAAATTTTTCTCTTGGGATGATCTTCTGTTGGATCTCTTTGCTCATGTTGCTGGTTATCTCTCTCTCTCTCTCTCTCTCCCTCCCTCCCTCCCTCCCTCCCTCCATCCATCCATCCATCCATCATCTATCTCAAACTACTTTTGAGCTGCCCAAATAATGGCTTAGCGGAACATGTGATCATAGCTGATATCTGGTGCAGCTAGGAAGATCTTATCTGACAAATATAAAATTCTTTTTGATATATTGTTTTGTTTTTGCAGTTTTCTGGAATAAAACTCTTCTGTAAACATATGCTTACCTTTGGTGATATAGCTACTAATCAAAAACATTTGACGTCTTGTACTGTAAAATCACACATCCACATACAGAAATAAATAAAAATGATATATGTTGATAATAATACGAATACTCTAACAGCAATTGTCCTCAGAGTGTTTAGGGGGGAAACAGATAATACACAATGCATCAATTAAATATACATAAAACAGGAATTCTTGTATGTGTTGCAGTACAGAGGCAACACTTATTCATCTAGCTGTGGCATTTTTGCATCTCATTTAATCACCTAAATACGCAAATAAATAGTGTTACTTTTGAGATATAATGGAAGATAGAATTATAAGGCAAAATAACTAATCACATCTATTTTTTGCAAAAGCTGTTGTGACCACAGAGATCAGGATTTATGGTCTTTTGGTTAAGCCTCCATTGCTGAATTTTGAAGTATATTTTGCAATATCTAAGATAGTTTTACAACATAGGATTATAACAGGAGCTGATTTTCCCACTACTCAAATTAAGTAAAATTGAGCCTATAAAGTTAGAAGCAAATCTACTTAATAACTTTAAGTATTAGACTTAAAACCAACACAACCATAATAAAATGCTTGAAGATTAGTAGCGAGCTTCAGGGGAAAAAAAGAAGAAAAGAAGTGCCAACAACTTCAGGCAAGTTTTCTACCATAGAGTTGGCATCTTACCTTGCCCAGAAGCTCAGTTTCACTTAGCATCCAAGCATCAAACAAGGGTTCATTCTTGGGTCATTATAGAAGAGCTGATAGACTCAAAATTAAAGAGATTTCTATTTACTTGACATCTGGCAGATGTATCAAATATGTTTGGACAACATCTTGCAGATGTATCAAATACGTTTTGTTGGAAATCTCTTCTGGACATCTACAACCTGGTCCTCAATTTTTAATTATTCTTGCTTTTGAAGAATAGGGAAAATTTTAAATTAACTAAGTCACTGTCTTTTCCAAAGCCTGCACTGGTGCAGAAGGAAAAGATCTTTCCAAAACAAAGAACCTTTCACAAAAAGATCATGTGGAAGATCCTGGAATGTGAGTTTAAGTTTGCATTACTTTTGACCATTGAAAATAAATGCCTAATAGTGAGATAAATGTCAGTGAACTCTGAATTTTAACAAATAATTAGGTGGTAATGCCCAATTAGTAAGCTAAAAATGTGATTCCTCAAAGTCTGATAAAATGGAAGCATATGTGTCATCATAGTAATGGAAATAATACAAATAATGTGATTTGCATTATTGACAGCATTTCCATGGTGATGTCATTGTGAAAAAGCCTTGCTGTACATTGATTTAAGTACTATATTTGTTGATATTTGCACCACAAATGATGTGATAATCATAACAGAATTGGATCCATTGGATGCAAACTTCCAAGGTCAGGAAAAATAAATTTCCATCTTGAGTAGAGTAGAGTAGAGTAGAGTAGAGTAGAGTAGAGTAGAATAGAATAGAATAGAATAGAATAGAATAGAATAGAATAGAATAGAATAGAATAGAATAGAAATTGCAATAGCATTTAGACTTATATACTACTTGACAGTGCTTTACAGCTGTCTCTAAGTGGTTTACAGAGTCACATATTTCCCCCAACAATCCAGATCCTCAATTTACCCAACTCAGAAGGATGGAAGGCTGAGTCAGCTTTGAGCCAGTGAGAATCAAACTGCCGAACTGTAGGCAGCAGAAGTAGCCCGCAGTACTGCATTCTAACCACTGTGCCACCATGGCTCATGAATAGGATAGCATAGCATAGCATAGCATAGAATAATAACTTTATTGTCACTTTAAATGTGCACTAATCAGCACACATTAAAATGAGATTTCATTACATACAGCTCTCAAAGGGTAACCACTTCCAATTTTAACAACATAAACATGACAACAAATTATGCATATACCCATATATAGACACATATATGACCCAGAGAAACAACATAGTCTAGTTCAGTTGTATATATACAAAGCAAGAAAATCTTTTAAAACAAACATTGATATTTATTAATAGCAGATTGTTGTCAGACCCACATAAAATGAATTTGAAATAGATTCATTTCCTTATCGCACTTGGAAATAGTATAGTTGACATCTCATATTCTCAGCCATTGTTTTTCTAACTTCACATTAAGCCCATCAATTACCGTATCTTCATAGAGACTTCTGCAAGTATTTCTTAAATGAATAATCCATCATTTCTACATTAAAAAAAATAAAACCTAAAACCTGAAGGAGTTTGAAAAAACA
Organism: Pseudonaja textilis; assembly: GCF_900518735.1. The sequence continues at coordinate 5,226,671 of NW_020769369.1, forward strand.
GATTCAAAAGGGCGAGGAAGTCCAATGTACCATTAGGTACCATTAACATTATTAGTGTGCTGAGAATGATTAAGGCACCCTTTAAAAAATTAATTAATTAAGCTAAATGCGAAATATGAGGATCCTTTAGCAAAAAATAAAAAAAATGCACATCTTGGGTGCATTAGGCTGTAGTGTTCAAATAAGCATGAATACAAGTTCAGTCACACTACTGCAAAATTGTCTGTTTGGTACTTTTCTTGTTGCCTTTGTTTTTCATGGAGACTGATGGATCTTGTGGAGTGTTAACATCTATAATGAGCTTGTCTAATATGATAATAATAGCTCCCGAGAAGGCAGCGTTGAGATCATTAGCAGCTCATTGTTTGCAGGAACTGTTAATGTGACCGGCGTATGTCTCTTGTTGGGGTAAATATGACAATCAGCAGTTGTTAAGCCCCAACGTTGGTGTCTCGTTGTCTGAATGATGTAGTGTAATATCATTGACTGACATAACATTTAGACAGCAAATGCTCCTTTTCATTTTCATTCCAGCAACTACTAATAAATAAGAATCTCTTTGACTTTAGGTCTAATAAAGTACTTTCTACTACACATGCGGGACTGGATTAGTCTCCATTCTGACTTTAATTCAAAGGAAGGATAGAAAAATGTTCGGTGTGGGCCTTCCCATGCAACTAGGGATTAGGCTTTGCTTTTTTGTAAGGTTGTCTTGTCTTTTTAAACCACTTCTTTGTTCTTTGTCATGGTTAATAGTGTAAGGGATACTTATTTATGTGTTTAATTTATATAGTCATCCACCTGATATGCACATTTTGAATTTAGTAAGATGCATGGACCAATCCATTTTGCTTGGCCAATAAACTACAGTTAAAGTAAGCCAACCCAATGGCATCCTAGGATTGACTCACTCATCCCAGCTTTCTCAAGCCTATTCTAAGGGCCAGCAGGATCAATGTAAACACACTGCTTTTTGTCATAGTCCTGCTAGAATTAGCTGTCTTCTGATCCCCATATTGATGCTCATGCTAAGGGAAAGTTTGTCAGAATCAATAGCTAAACAAATAGTTGTTCTGAGCAGCTTTAGAACCTTGGTCCACAATGGCACAAACTCTCTCTATATATATCTTTTTTATGACCCTCGAATCCAAATGGAGGTGAGCATTTACTGGCTGAGTGCCCTTCCCGATGCCTACTTGGAGTTTGCAGTAGATATTTACTCTTTGTACCCAGACAGAGAAACATTTGCCAATGCCTAAGATTGAACTCACAGGCTCCTGACTGTGAGGCAAGTATTTCCACTTTTAGGCCATTGCACCTCTCCACAAGGGCACAAAGTAATTTTGCTTAAAAACCAAGAAGCAGGATCTAAGTCCCCTTGAACCTCATTGATGCCTCAATTTTTGTTCAAAGTAGTCATGTTATTATTGTAATCATCATCATTATTATTAAATGTGACAGAAGAGTAAATTATTAAATATTTGATTGAAAGGTACTGTAATATTAGATAAGTTTAATTTGAATTAACTTGTTTTTAGCCAAAAAGCCAAAGGTTTGAAATATGATGGATTCTAGGCAGGGGTGGGATTCAAAATTTTTAACAACTGGTTCTGTGGGCATGGCTTAGGTGGTGGGCATGGCTTGGTGGTCATGTGACTGGGTGGATGTGGCTTGGTGGTCATGTTATTGGCTGGGTGTGGCCAACTCAATATCACCCATATCGAGGCTTGCATCTCCTCTCCTGGCCTCTCATGACTGTGGGGATGTTGCAACAGTCATAAGTGTGAAAAATGGTCATAAGTCACTTTTTTCAGTGCCATTGTAACTTTGAATGGTCACTCCACCCAAGCAAAGTACCAGCAAAGGAGGGGAAAAACCTCCAGAGAAGTTCCAGAGACAGGAAGTCTAGTCCTGCCAAGAATGTAATAAAGGTTAATGGAGAGGCAGTTTCTGTAAACAACACCAGAATGTTTCCTTCCTGCCTTCCTTACAGGATTAGGCCAGTAATTTCTTCTAACAACCAGTTCTCTGAACTGCTTAGAATGTTAACAACCAGTTCTAGTGAATAGGTGCGAACTGGTAGAATCCCACCTCTGATTCTAGGTTAGCCAATTTTCAAAACTCTACTCAGGCATGAAACCTGAATGTGGTATGTGAATACATGCCTCTCCAAATTCCCAACCGCTGTAGTACAGTAGAAGGAATTGAAGTATTACATACAGATCCAAACAGAACTATTATTTATGAACAAACTGTTAAGATTATTGACAAAAGGTTCCACAGCTATTCCTCTTTAAAGTTGCACAAACTGTAGTGAGTTTAAGGCATTGCTAACATGGTACCTATTAGCTACCATAATACTTCTTCCCCTTAGCTCATATTGTCTTTCATCCAGGAAAGGGGAACCTTTTGATGGCATGGTCTATGCCTTGATTGGCAGGTGTAACAGGTCCAGAGAAGTTTTCTTTGGCAACTTTGAAGGCCAAGATCAATTATTGTCTCTGGTGATTCTTCAGGAAGGATGGAATTCATGTCAGGTGCCCAGCATTTTGAAAACAGTGCTTCTGGATATTCAAGTTGATGGTTTATTGATACCAGACAATGTTTGGCAATGAAGTCAATATGATGTGTGAAGAGTTGGAAGTTTCACCTGAGGAGTACTTTGGAGATTTATCCCAGAAGGAAGAAGACCTTGAACAAAATAGAGAGAAAATAAATGGATTGTTGGCCAGACATATTGATGGTGACAATTAGAATGAGCACATTTAGGCAGTATAGTGCTACTGCAGCAGATTGATGATGCTCTTAGTCATATCATTCTGGTTGGAACATTTTGTCTCTTTCTCTTTCCTGTTTCTAACAATGCACAGCAATGTTGTAAAAGAGTCCAAAAGAAAGGCAGGACATTTTTTTGCCTTACTAGATGTCCATGCAGGAAAGAGTTGGTGGAAAACTGAGAACAATGAACTATAGGAGCTGAGAAATCTTCTTGGCCAATCTCTTGGGGAATCAGCTTTCATTCTCAGGATTGACTTCTGTTTATAGTATGGTAGTGGTTGCATATCTCTTGGGAACTGTATCCATTTGTCCTGTTTCTACCACATTTTCTCATCAACAACTCTATTTCATCTATGCTTAATGGACTCTCAAATATCTTTCTCCTCTTTCTCATTATATCCTTCTATTTGGAGGCAGATAAAGATCTGACAGATGGTTGTTTTTCTGATGAAAGTTTCTTCAGATGTCAGAGAAAGTATGCAGCATGTGTAGCATCCATACATCAACCAGAACTGAGAAAATCCCTGTACTATTGATACTTGCCAGTTCAAATGGTATCCCACCTTCAGTGGGACTATCTTAAGCAGAACACAGAAACTTTCTTACACCAGTACAGGACTCTATTTTACATAATACATGTGTCTTTGTGTGAACACTTTAAACCAGCCAGGAGGTAGGTAATCTTTAAAGCAGAGCTGCATTACTTTTGTAGGCACCTAAGGATCCTAGAATAACTCAGAATTGTACTACAAAAATTTGCTGGCACATACAGCGGTTATTCTCCATATTTTAAAAAAGAAAACCAAAAAAGTTGCAAATATTTATAACAATAAAAAGTCTATCCTCCCCTTTCCAAAGCCCTAATATCTTGATTTGTCATCCAGCATTACATGACAACTCCATTCCCCCATTCCCTGCAGCCCATAGCTACATATATACATACATACAGTGATGCAGTGGCTCAGTAGTTAAGACACTGGGCTTCTTGGCTGGAAAGCCAGCAGCCCAGGTTCAAGGCCTGAGTGCCACATGACAGGATGAGCTCCCATCCTTGCCTCGACTACTGCCAACCTAGCAGTTCAAAAGCATGCAAATGGAAGTAGATAAATAGGTACCACTTTGGTGGGAAGGTAACAGTGTTCTATGATGTCTTGTTGGCCACATGACTGTGGAAATGTCTTTGGACAACACTGACTCAGTGACCTTGAAATGGAGATGAGCACCACTCTCTATAGTTGGCAATGACTACCCGAGGAAAATCTGCATAAAATCTTTTTTATTTATATTTATATATTTAGATTCTGTCAGTGTTTTCCTTAACTAATTGTTCTTTAGAAGCATTTTTTTTTACATGTACAGAAAACTCTAAAATGAATTTCTGATAAATATTTTTGGGTGAACTGAGGACAGCACAGAACATCATCCAGTAGCAAAAAGTTTTATTCCCGTGAAGATGTCATGCCCCTTGTGGAGATTGACTCTGAGGGAGAGGAGGAACAGCCGACAGGGAGTGGAAGTGTGGCTCCTGAGGTTGTAGAGGAGGCAGGGGAAGGGCAGAGGCCAGCTGAGCAGTCAGAGGAGGACCCAGGCCCATCCCCTATCCATCCTAGGGCACGCAGGGAGGAGAGGATAAAGGAGAGACATGGTCTCCTCAGGAGGAAAGGGCCTTGATCCACTTCATGGGCTGCGGGTGTGACAACTGGATAAGAGTTTGGACCTGCATACTGGCAAATGCTGGAAATAAAGCATGTAAATATTTCTAGTTTATAGTTCCTTTCTGAGTTTGGCGTCCTTCCCAGTTTGTTTCTGTGGACATCCTCCAGCCCTTATCTTGCCTGGTTTGTGTTGCTTTTTCCCTTCTTCTTGTAACTGTTTGTGTGGGAGTTTTTTGTCTTCTCTCAAGAATATTTGGAGCTTGGAAGCAAAATGAAGGAATAAAAGGGGCTTCACCTGTTTTCTGTGATGGTGTTTGTTTTGTATCCCACCCTGGGTCATCACAGAAGAGAGCTAAGCAAGAACTTTGCCTCTGAATTCCTGCCCATTTTGAACATACTTAGAAAATAGCTGTAGTTTCTAGATTATCTCCTTCCAAAGTCACCGGTGTCATCCATACTGAGCAGCTATAAATCTAAAGGCTATTTCATTAATATTTCTGAGAAACAGCAGTAGCATTATATAAATGAAAAGCAGTTCTTGCTTTTACTTGGGTGTGAAGACTCACAGTAACTTTTTTTGCATCTTTGATAGGGCATGAAAGAGCATTTGGCAGTGATCGTAAATCTCCAACCTGGACAATTGCTCAGAAGTAAGGGTGTGCTGAAATTACAGTATTTTTCTCCATCAATTACAAAGCAAGGCCATATTTCAGAAACCTTGCATAGATGTGCCCTAGTTTGCTGACTGGATCCATTTCCATTTTCCTTACTAAGTCAGAGTAACAGCTGCCTTATAATATCTTATACACTTATTATGCATGTCAGTCATCTCCAAATTGGTGCCCTTCATGTCTGTCAATATTTTATTGACAAATTTTAAGAAAATGAGCATTCCAGGCTTTTGACAGACTTTAAGATTTAAGAATTCCCAGCTTTTTGGCCATAATCTGAGAAAAATATCTGAGTGGAGAAGGGTGAGATATTTGATATAATCTAAATTTCCATAACAATGCTGCAAGTATATTGTCCATCTGTGGTGATATCAAGGAACTGAAATCAGAAGCCAGTGATGTATGTGGTTAATAAGGTTGTGGAATGCTGTAAATTATTTTATTGTATTTTTTTATATCGTTTCTCTTACATGAGAATTTTGCTTTGAATATAAGAAGGCCATATATACAACATAAGACTAGTATACCCTAATATCTAGTATCACACGAGAGGCATCAGAAATATTTTTGGAGGATTGATTTTGTTGTATAGTCTTGTGTAATTATGTATGCTGGAGTGCAATGGCTCAGTGGTTAAAGACACTGGGCTTGAGAGCTGGAAAGTCAACAGCCTGGTTTCAAGACAGGAGAGCAACAAGGTGAGCTCCCATTACTTGACCAGTTCCTGTCCATCTAGTACAGGGGTCGGCAACCTTAAACACTCACAGAGCCATTCGGACCCTTTGCCAAAGGAAAGAAAACACTGGGAGCCACAAAACCCTGTTGACATCTATTATGAAGATAACACTGCGTGTATCATTTTTAACCTTTATGCTATGTATAAACAAATCAGTGAACTGTTAGAGAAAAAAAAGACGCCAGGTTGAAGGTTACTTTCAAATAAAATACTCAATGTCTATTTCAGTCCTCCTCATATTTATGAAATAAAAAGCTAAACTTAAATTATCTACCTGCAACAAACCAAAATGCCGTCTGCTTCTGTGTGCCGTCATCCTTTCATTGCATGTACTGGAGGGTTAATGTGACTTTTGCTCCTGAATGAATCTGCCCACATACAATTAAATGTTCTATTTTCTTCTGAAACTTTTCTTTTCTTGGATTTATCCATGGTTGGCTTCATGAGGGTCGAAAAGTTCAATAAATCGTGTGCTGGTGGGTGCTGCACATTGGCGGTTGTGACACATATTTTGAGTGACAGGGAGCCACAGCAGAGGGATGAAAGAGCCACACGTGGCTCAGAGCTGCAGGTTGCTCACCCCGGATCTAGTAATTTGAAAGCATGCAAATATGAATAGATAAACAGGTACTTCTTTGGTGGGAAGGTAATAGCACTCTGTGCACCTTTGAAGTATAGACATGCTAGCCACAAGACAATGGAAATGTCTTTGGAGAACACTGCCTACCTTGAGATGAGCACTACCCCCTAGAGCAGGGGTCCCCAAACTTGGCAACTTTAAAACTTGTGGACTTCAACTCCCAGAATTGCTGTCTGAGGATTTCTGGGAATTGAAGTCCACAAGTCTTAAAGTTGCAAAGTCTCTGCCCTAGAGTCAGATATGACTGAACGGGGAAACCTTTACCTTTAAATATATATGCATCCAAAAATGAAAATAAAAATTGATTGAAATCTTACAACAGTGGTCTCCAAGGTTTTGGGCACAAGGGATTGTTTTCATGGAGAGACATTTTTTCCGTGCACTGGAAGGGGTGTGGTTTTGCGTGCTGCCTGCATCCTGTAGATGGAACTTCGTGGCCCAGTTTTTGGCATGCCACGGACTGGTGCAGGTCCGTGGACTGGAGGTTGGAAAGATTTCTTTTTTTCTTTCTTTCTTTCTTTCTTTCTTTCTTTCTTTCTTTCTTTCTTT
>NW_020769369.1:5233709-5250458 GCF_900518735.1 Pseudonaja textilis
CTTTCTTTCTTTCTTTCTTTCTTTCTTTCTTTCTTTCTTTCTTTCTTCTCCCTTCTTTCTTTTCTTTCTTTCTAAATTTAAAGACCACTCATAGATTATATTTTATATTTTACATCTACTTCACACAGGGACTGGGAGTACAAATAACATCAAAACTATTAATAAAATTTATATAACAGGCAAACATAGCTTTTGAGAGAACTTCCATGTTTTCATCTCACAAACTTTCATCAAGACATACTGAACTTGTAACAAATATTGTAATATTCCTTTAAGAAGGATGAAGACAAAGAGGTTTTACAAGGATGATCAAAGAATTCAAAATGAAATTCCATCAGGCAAAATCAACAGATATGGGATATTTTTAGCTTTGAAAAGAGAAATCTGAGAAGCGTTAGAATATCACAAATAAAGATCATAATCTGTTTTCTATCTTCCCAAAATTGGGGATGTAGAATGATGATATAAAGTTATAGGATTCCAGTTGAGAAATAATAAAAAAATTCTAATAGTAAAAGCATTTAGATATCAAGTCAACTGCCCTTTGCAATATGTCTATAGACAGAAGCTGGGTAGGGAGAATGTAATCCACTGAATGGAAATTGAACTTAGTGGCCTACAAGCCTGTTTCATTTCTGCAGTCTGAGTTCTGAACTCACCCAGATTGGAACAAAGGAAAGCGGAAATAGTAAAATGCATAGTTGCAGACCATTCATCTTGTACCATAATTATTTCATTCCACTATAGTTTGTGTATTCATTAGAACTGGGCAAATCCTCACAGTTGCTAGCAAAAACATCCTGTTGACACCTCTGTGAGCAAAGGGAAGAGAGTGAGCTGTGCACCTTTCCATACTTCACAAACACTCATTAGCACAGTTTCTCTGTACTCATCCAGTGGTGGGATTCAAATTTTTTTACTAGTGGTTCTATGGGTGTGGCTTGGTGGGCATGGCGTGGCTTGGTAGACGTGCCAGACTTCAAAATCTCAATTCCCTTCCCATTCCTGGGGGAAGGTTACTGCAAAATCCTATTCCCTCCCCACCCCACTAACCTGCTTTCCAGCTCTGTTCTCCTGTGTAGGGCAACAAAAGAAGGCCCAGCCAATCAGCTGGGACTCGGGAGGCAGAGAATAGATGGGGGCAGGGGCAGTCAGAGATGGTATTTGCCAGTTCTATCAACTACTCAAAATTTCCGCTACACATTCTCTACAACTGGTCAAAACCTGCTGAATACCACCTCTGTACTTATCCCAACCTTTGGTTCTAGATTGCAGAGGCTGAATCACTCTCCCCTCCCCACTACGTTCAGATTAAAGGCAAAAGAGATTTATGGGCTGGTGCAGCCCCTGCACTAAAGCTGCTATCGCTGGCTATCTGGTGAGAAAAGAGCGCAAGATAGGGAAGAAGCATCTCTGAATATTGCAAACCACATTGTGTTTTGCTTCACTTCCACCAGACAAATCTTTTTCCCTGTGGCCAATTTAAGACAACCTGCACAGCACCTACACTCTTCAATTTCTCAGATCTATGATACATAGTGAAAAATGCTTTATTTACTAAGCTTTAAACATGACCCAGTTCTCTCTTCCCTTTTTCTCTCCTTATGTAATCTCACTGAAAGCCCCCCTCCCACTTTTTTTTTAGCTGTTTCAGAGAATTGCATATGTAATAAACCTATTATATTACCAAAAGCTATATGGAGTCTGAAATGAGAAATTGACATTCCATAGACAGCACAGAACTGTGATGGAAACGAACACAGTTTCTAGAAATGCCCATATGGAATGCAAATATGATGATTAAGTGGGAATTGATTGCTTTTCAAAAACATTCTTCTTCCAATTTAAGCAGTCTTTTAAATTTACCCCTTTTCCAACCTCTATCACAGTGGGACAGTTGCATTATTTCTACAAAATGTGCAGTGAAATGTAATGGAAAGTGTAGTCAGAAGAGCTGCTGCTGAACTGGTGAAGTATTTACAAAACAAATTAGACAGTGGCAACGTTGAGCTCTCTGGGCAAACAGCACAGCAACAGTTTAACAAATTAAATGGGGGTTGGAATATAATTTTGTTCAGGTAGGCTGGACTTAAAAAAACAACAGTCTCTCACTGTAGCAGAATAAGGATTAATATAGCAGAGACATGAAAATATCATTTTATCAACAGTATGATCTAGACGTTACTGTGCAGTCCACCCTTAGTTAAAATTAGCTGTGTTGAATAGCTTCTCTATTTTTTCTATTCTTGATAAGCCATTCTGAGCTTTGATATGAGTGAGAATCTTTTCCTTCGGTACCTCCTGCCCTTTTGTTTAGGGCCTTAAATTTGGAAATGGTGACAGTGTCTGGCTCTGATCAAGGGTCTTTGAAGGGCAATTGCCTTGACATTACACAGGGAAGCAGCCCCATTACCAGTTTGCTGGCTTGAGAGTTTTCATTCCAGGCAATAAAAGAATAATCCCAAGTGTTATTTGGCTTCCTAGAAATACTGCCACTGCTGAAAACACCAATCAGTGAAGGTGAAGTAATAGAGTTCTGAATAAAATTGCTAGGCAAACTCATTTGGAGAAAGGTAATATTTGAGAATTGCTACCCTTAGGCCATGTTGAGCTTTGAAGGCAAAGAAACAGCTCGCACTGTGCCCAGAAATAAATTTGTGACCTATAGGAACATAATAGGAGATGGCTGGGGAACAAAAAATGGCTCAGCGAATTTATCCCATAGGAAGGGAAGGAAAAATAAGCTACTTTTTAGTTAATATTCTCAGATCTGAAAGAAGGGGAGGATTTGACTCTCTATGATTTAACGAAAGACACTGATATTAATAATGAATTAATTGCAGCTGTTGGTCCACACACTCACTCTTTTCTATATTTCCACTCATGTTAACAGGCATCATGCTGATCTCTTAAACAATAATGCAGAGTCCCTAAATATTCCAGACAGTGAAAAATTATTCATTGAGTCAAAGGTCAAGATGCAGAGGTGCACACCAAGAATGGGAGAAAGGGCAGTCCTCTTGTTCAGGTTACCAACTATCTCTAGCAATTTTCAACTGCTACTTCCAGGCTGAGCTGCCAATATATTCTTTGCAAATTGTCTTCATCTCTTCAGTAGGTGCAGAGAATTGAATCCCACTTTGGGAAAATGCTTCAGCGGACAAAATCCTCAATCTGTGGACTTCTGGATTTTTAAATGTTTCTTATACTCTTCTTGTCCCCAAAATAGATAAGCAAATGTGTGTGTGTGTGTGTGTGTGTGTGTATGTGTGTGTGTATGTGTGTGTGTGTCAAAATCTGTACATTGACAGGTGTGGTATTGCACCAGGGCATTAATCGTAGCAATCTATCTGCCATCTTGCAGTTTTTTTTATGACTCTCTGGAGACGCCCCTGTCTCAAAACCAACTTGCTCTCCTTCCCATTTTATGTAAACTGTAAGATTCTGATTATAGTATACCTTAATTCTAAAGGCTACCTCTGTTTACATACCCTCTTAGAATCTATTTCTTACATCCTGCAAGTCAGCTATTAGCTTAACAAATTTAACCTTCCCTGACTTGCATCAAGTCTACTGTAAACACTGAGTTACATTAAATGTGGCAGTGTTTAGAGTTCAGAAAAGCAGTTGCTACTACTACTACTACTGCTAATAAATCATACCATAGCCTTAACTTTTCATTGAACTATTTTACTGTGAATGTTTAATACATAAACACACAATAAACTTTTTATTATACTTCTGCAAAGAATTTGTATTTATTAATTACATTTATTGGCCACCCATCTTGTTTTAAAGGGACTCTAGATGGTTTATAGCATAAAAACATTAAAATAATCAGGAATCAATATTCCTAATCCAATAAAATGACAATGCAATCAAAGTAAAATTATGATCACAAGATTAATCCATTACCTCCCGTGTAATCAGAGGCGGTATTCAGCAGATTCTGACCAGTTCTGGAGAACCGGTAGTAGAAATTTTGAGTAGTTCAGAGAACCGGCAAATACCACCTCTGATTGGCCCTGCCCCCATCTATTCTCTGCCTCCTGAGTCCCAGCTGATCAGCTGGCTCTTATTTTGTTGCCCTGCACAGCAGAATGGAGCTGGAAAGCAGGTTAGTGGGGTGGAGAGGGAATGGGATTTTGCAATAAACTTCCCCCAGGAGTGGGGAGGAAATGGAGATTTTTTTTCAGTATCCTTCCCCTGCCATGTCCACCAAGCCACGTCCACCAAGCCACACCACACCCACCAAGCCACACCACACCCACCAAGCCACACTCACAGAACTGGTAGTAAAAAAAAAAAAAGAATCCTACCACTGAGTGTAATACTTCCCTGTTGGATCCCTAATCCATCTGGCAGAACCAAGTCTTTAAAAAGATTGTGGAAGTCAGAAGGGTGGGAACTGACCTCTAAGGTATTCCAAAGGGCAGAAACCATGGCAGAGAAAGCTCTTTTCCTGGGCCCTGCCAGCCGAAATTCCTTGACTGATGGGATCAACAGTATTCCCTATCTGCTAGGATAGCTAGGTTGGGCCAGTACCATCGAGTGAGGTGGTTCCACAAGTAACCTGGATCCATGCCATGTAGTTTTTAAAGGTGATAACCAACAGTTTTAATTGTACCTGGAAGCAATCCAGCAACCAGTGCAGTTCATGGTAACTTGGACCATTCTAGAGGCCCTAAGAATTGCCCGTGCCATCACAAAGCATGCATCATAAGGGGAAAAAATACATATAATGAAGAAATGTGTGAGCATTCTATAATTTTCCATTGGATTGCAAGTTACCTTGAATTCAAACTATGAGTCAGCCCAACTCAGATTGCTTTACTGTCAGAATGGGAATTGGCAGGGAAATAAAACATAACTAAGAAATGATTCATAAGCATGACATCAATAAATGGCATCTGAAAATCCTAATCAAGATAGTGTACCATTAGCTAAAGTACAGACAGATTGAGCTATCTGAGCCTTTCCTGTATTTTCACTTGTGCATGAATTTCTGTTACCACTTATATTTTTCTTATTAGTTCTATTAAATGAATAAAGAGTGAATCTTACATCAGCAGTATGTACAATTGTATTGGTCACTCATCCAATTAAAATATAATCTTATCTTTTTCATTTTTTTTAATGCTGCAATTTGGAAACCAAAACCTTCCTTCATTTTACAGTTATGAAAATGTATTTTTTATAATTCTTGAACAGATAATGGAAGTGAGCTATCAAAAAAAAAAAAAAAAACACTTTGTGTTATCAAAGCCAACCAAGGCCTATCTAGCCCAACAGTCTTGTTCCAATTCAACCAAATGAGATATCTACAAGAAGAATCCACTGATGTCCTGAGCTACTGAAAATACTTGAAAAAAAATTCTCCTAATTGTTTTCCCCAAACAAATAAAGTAACCATATTCAAGAAGACAGCTGTAGTACAGGAATAGGTAAAAATAAAATCTTCAGATGCTGTTGAATACCATGAAGACCTGGTTAGTATGACCACTAATGAAAGGTGCTAGGAATTTCTAGATTTAATTTAATTATTTTTTATTTTATTATTTCATTTGATTTTATATTTTATTTGCCAGCCATCTCATTTCAAATGACTGGGCAGCGATTATTATTTTTTTAATTAATTGAAATTAAACATTAAAGAGAGATACAGAAAAAATACAACCCCTTCCAAATCCACAACATTGGAAAGACCACATTCTGCCTTCTTCTAGAGTCTCCAGAGAACACAATCGTTTCCTTCTACTGCTGTTTTAACTATCTAAAACTCCTTGTTTCTGGAAAACTTTAGCAGAACACATACAAAATTTCTGTTTCTGAAATTCAGAAGGAATTTCCTTTCATTGGCCCTATAAAAATGATCTTTAATAACTTGTTCATAATAATAATAAAATTAAATTCCTATGTCTGCTCCCCAAAGAAAAGAAACGCACACACAAACACATAGATTTTGATGCTAGCATTGTTTTGGGATATCCAAGCTGATTTTCTCCCAAGGTCTGTTGCATTCCATTTTGTAGTTTGAGAGATATAAGTTTTACCTATGTATTTATTTATTAAATTTATCTGCCACCCATTTCACTGTCTGATGAGTTTTGCAATAGTTGGGAGGGACAGATTGGCAGTAATTCCTACCAATCCTTACCACTGAGTGTTTTTCCCTCTGCCAGTTCTATAGTTCATTGCAGAGAACAGTTCTCATTAAAGACAACTTATCTTAAGTGTTCATTTAAAGAATAAATGGATTTGGATAATATTTTCCAGGTACAGTATTCTTACCGCCTAAATTTCATTTTTTAAATCATTTATGCTACAGTCCCTAGAGTCTCTGAATTCCCAACGCTTCAATTAAAACCTAGGAGAGGTACAACAAGAGATTTCCTTCAATCTGGCCTTTTCATTAGCACGGAAGTTTTTGAGAAATGGTTGAGAAATTCTTCTTCCCTTAGGGATGTTGTGAAAAACCATCCTTCTAATTGCTCACACACAGTACTTGGTAGAGAATTCTTGAAAGTCATTTGTCCACTCTACTCTAAATGGATGGCTATACAGAATTGGGCAGCTTATGTCACTTACAAAACCACCAGTCACTTTTCTGCTTCCTCTTGAGTTTTAAAGGGAACTTGCATCCTGTGGTCATTTCATTTAATTAACTAGATGGTTTCTATACAGCTATCAATGGGAGTAGAAAGGCCCTGGTTTTACTTCAAGGATATCTTATTGCAAATGGGAGGAGAAGATTGCCTCCACAGTGATCATGCCTTAGACCTCAGGGGTGAGCTGCTACCGGTGCAAACCGGATGTTAAATGTACATCTGGTTCACCGAACTGGTAGTTGCAATGACCGGCTGGCCCTGCCCGCCCCATCCTGCCCTCCCAGGAGTCACCACACAGCCTGTTTTGGATCCCAGGTAAGTGCAGAGCCTAACAGAGGCTCGGGAGGGTGAAAAATGGGCCTCCCAGAGGCTCCAGAAGGCTGGAAACAGGCCCATTTCCAGCCTCCAGAGAGCGTCCAGAGCCCAGGGATGCTGTTTTTGCCCTCCCAAAGGCTCAAGGAAAGCCTCCAGAATGCGGGGAGGATGAAAACACCCCCACTGCCGCCATGGTGCAGGAGGAGGCCAACTAGGCCATGCCCACCATGGCCACACTTACCCAGCAACTGGGCAGAGAACTGGTTACTAATTTTTTTGAAGCCCACCCCTGCTTCACATGCGATTTAGATCTAAGCAAAAAGCACTCAACTTCCTTTGCCCATTTAAGCCTTCTGTTGCCTGTGTTTCACCAACTGCCATTCTGCTCAAAGTATGGATAAACCACAAGAAGATTCTTTTATAGTAAAGAAGACGTAATCTGCCCTACACACCTTCCTGTCTTCCTATCAAGATTACTTTTTCTACCTTCAGGTTTTGCTGTTGTTGTTTTTTCTTCTTTGGCAGAAAAATTAATTGTCCTTTTCTCTGACTTCTCTTAGTCTTTCCACCTGATTTATAGTTATTCTTAGGGCTTCCAAACGCCTTCTGCATTTCGCACAAAACACACACAAGATCTATTATTGTGAAAAGGTTTGAATTATGCCACTACCCAACTGTGTTACAGCTACAATATTTAATCTATTATCCATCTTCTGAACCATAATTTGCCATTCTACTAGATGTGGCTAAAAGTAGAATGGTTGTCAAACTGTCCCCTACTCCTCACTTTTATAACATGGTGGAAGTAGCTCTTGTCAGTTTATCTTCATTGTCAAAATGGATGTTTTTTGTTTTGCACTGAATCATTAAGTATACATAACACATTTGATTCTCTGCATGGAAGATAATCATGGGAGTTTTAATTAGTTCAAGTTTTTGTTGCCTGATCTATATTCTGAGATTTCTCTTCAACTCACAATGGTAGTCATGGCAGCAGACATTTCTTGGGGCATTTTTCAATCGGCTAGATGATATTGCATTTACCATTTTAGGTGAAAAATTAATTACCAAGGCAATATCACATTTTCATAAAACAGAGATGGCCTATGCAGATAATTAAGTCTCTGTCCTAATACTGTGTGATGACTTGTATTCTTTAAAAAAAATAAAATAAAATCTCTGTCTTACTTAGAAACGATTAAATATTTGCAGGGTACAGTTTCTACTTTAAGAAGGCCAAGCTGAGAAATCTTAATCTTGACAATTCTGTGCCAGGAATGTTTGGATTTCTCCTGTATTTGCAACTAACCCACATCTTTATTTCCATCACTTGATTTCTCTGTGTTCAATTATTCTTCTATGCATCTGGACTTGGCGTGCACACATGAATGCACATCAAGAGTTTGTTTACCATACATTGGGTATTTATGAATTGACTCCATAAACTTGTATTAATCATATATGACAGAATTCAATAATACGATGCTCTGGAGATAATATAGGGCTGAAACTTACAAAATTCCAAAAAAGAAAAAAACCCAAAAAACTAATTAGTGTGATGACCCAGGGCATGTCACAGAGGCACCACAGTCACCTTACAGTTCCAAATTTCCCCAAACACTCCCACATTTCTGGCAAGTCCCAGAGCAAAGTAATGACACACACAAATATACATCTACAGCAGCCACTGGCTACAAGTAGCCCAGCACAATGTTGTGAGTGCAATGGCTGCAAAGCAAGAAATCTAGCAGGGCAAGTCAATGAATCCAGGAAGCAAAGGAACAAGGCAATTAGTCCAGGAAGCTAGAAAGAAAGCAAGAAATTCAGGAAACTTCAAACGTTGGCAACACCACTCAACACTTCACAGATTCAGTCTTTGTTCCCAACAAATGCCCCTCCCCACAGCATCTCCTTAAGTCTCAGTCCTCAGTGTGCCTTGTAAAGAGGGGTGGGGAGCTCTCCTCCTGAATCATCAGGCCAGTATGTGCTGTTCTCACCTTCTCTCCACTCTCCATGCTCAAGGATCAGGAGGGGGTGGTCCTGGCTCATCACCTGAGCTCTGTCTCTCATGTTCAGTGCTTAGCCTCTCTTGATCATCCTGTTCCCCCCTTCCCCCGTCTACAAGCTGTCCCAATCCTGAAAGGCACTGGCCTGACTTGGCCTGTTCTTCCCCACACTTTTCCGAAACCAATGATCCTTAGCAGCTCTGGCTCATCTTCCTCTGCAGATTCAGTCTCCAATGGGAGCATGACATAGGGTATCAGACTGCAAAGACTGATTTGATCTATCATTGCATTACTTTGTTTTACATGCAGGTCCTCTTTCAGGAAGACATTGAAGCTCTCAGGTTCCATGAGCCCTATAGGAAATAATAGCCCTTTTCATTATTTTATTACAGTTATAGTATGTCATTGGTTAGAATACTTTGTTTGACAGGGGAAAATAATACAGTAGAACTTCTGGTCATGAATGCTTCAGACCATGACCAAATCGGATTGCAACCAATTTTTTTTTTAATATGGTCATGAATACATACTCAGGTGGCAATCAAACATGACCCCTGACCCAGAAATTCCTGAAGACGAAACATGAGAAGACAAAGCAATCACCAAAGTTATGGAACGAATTATGGTCGTGACCAGAGGTTCTACTGTACTTCTATTATCAGTTCTGCAAATATCTGTTCTATAGAATAGAATAGAACAGAACAGAACAGAACAGAACAGAATAGAATAGAATAGAATAGAATAGAATAGAATAGAATAGAATAGAATTCTTTCTTGGCCAAGTGTGATTGGACACACAAGGAATTTGTCTTTGGTGCATAAGCTCTCAGTGTAGATAAAGAAAAAAATAAAATATATTCATCAAAAATCATAAGATACAACACTTAGTGATAGTCATAGGTTACTATGCAATCAAATCATACCAGGAAACAAATCAAACAATATAAATTGTAAAAATACAAGCAACACGGTTATAGTCATAAGTGAGAAGAGATAGGTACTAGGAAAGATGAGAGGAATAATAGTAATATAGTCTTAGTAAATAAGTTGACAGTGTTGTAGGAATTATTTGTTTAGCAGAGTGATGGCCTTTAGGAAAAAACTGCCCTTGTGTCTAGTTGTTCTGGTGTGCAGTGCTCTATAGCATCGTTTTGAGCGTAGAAGTTGAAACAATTTAATGTCCAGGATGTGAGGATTAAATTAATGAAAACATTAATGTTTTAAATTAAGATTAAAAAAAACACTTTGGTTTGCTTGCACAGGTGTGGCTAATGTGCAGGGCAATGCTAAAAGGGAGTGTTTTTTTAAAAAATATCAACATCCCACCAATGGGATATTTGAGGAGACTGGTTTCTCTAAATTTGCTCATTTTCATTTTTAACTTAGGGATTGCAGAAACTTTCTGTTCATTGTTGAAATGGAAAATACCCAGTGCAAGTTGCCATGAGAAGAAAGGGAATAATTTGGGATGCTACAGAACCTGGTGGTCCAGGGCTTCTTACTTGCTGAAAGATGATGCAAACTTTAAGAGGTTTGTAGAAGAATGTAGCCCGCAATGAATTGGGTGCCTCCCAAACACAGTAGTTAGGCAGCTCTGAAGAGTTGAGAGGAAGGAACCAAACTTTTTAAAAAATGGAAAATGTATAAAGGGTATAGTGTAAAGAAATAATCTAAGGCAGGGCTGTCAAACTCCTGGTGTCACATGTTGGCCACATCCATGCCCAGTTTAGTGAAGAAAAAAAAAATCCTGATATGTCAGGTGACACTACCCTGATGACGTGAGTTTGACACCCCTCATCTAAAGGAAAGGAGCAGCAAAGGAAGTCTAAGATCAAGAGGATGAGGAGCCCTCATTGTTTGATGGATCAGGCCTGAATGAGCCAAAACCTGATGTGGGGATTTGGAGTGGGACCACTGAGTGGATATAAGAGAAGTCATGTAAAACCAAGAAAAAGAGAATGGAAACTGTGCAAGGCAGCTAAGGTGGTTGAATTGTATGTGTAAACTTGGGGATTAAAATGTCCATTTGAGTGAGTGAGTGTGTATGTGAGAGAGAGAGAGTGAGTGAGAGAGAAAGAGAGAGAGATAAAGGAAAGAAAGAAAGAGAGAGAGAGATAAAGGAAAGAAAGAAAGAAAGAAAGAAAGAAAGAAAGAAAGAAAGAAAGAAAGAAAGAAAGAAAGAAAGAAAGAAAGAAAGAGAGAGAGACTGACTGCAGTTTTGGAGAAATCTTCCCAAGTTTGAATACAGAATAAGAGTGTTGGAAGGCAGGAAAAACTATAACATTTCACACAAATGGTTATCCAATCTCTTCTTTGAAAACTTCCAATGTCGGAGCATTCACAACTTCTGGAGGCAAGTTGTTCCATTGATTAATTGTTTTAACGGTCAGGAAATTTCTCCTTAATTCTGGGTTGGGGAGTGAAGAATTCATCGACTGATTTCAATAGCTTGTCTTGTTTAAAGTTTTTTTTCTTGTGGTTATCCATTTGTGTTAATCCTGCTAGATCTGTCTGGTTATTGATTATTGTAAATAACAGCAAAAAGTCATTCCTAGCTTTATTTTAGAGACATAAACAGCAAAGTAAAGTTTTTGTTTTAAATAGCAGCATTAAAGCTGAGTTTGACTAAAGTATGTTGCATAGATTTTTTTTTACAAAAATATAATTGATTGGGATTCTAAGGCTAAGACATAGTTTGTTGAACTCAGGGCTAGCTATTATGAAAAAACAAACAAGTGTGGTTGTCCAAAATGAGCTACAGGTTCAACTTTGCCCTATTCTTTCTTCATATGATTGCTTATCCACTCTCTGTCTATCTTACTTTCATTCTGTCTTTGCAATCTGACAACCTTCTCAGATAGCATTTGCCTGGCCTCATTCATCACCCCTGCATTGATCATTTACAACTAAGGCTGGTATGGAAATTCTTGATGGTTCTTCTACTATTCAGAAGGGAAGTGCAGTCAGGGGTGAGATTCTACCAGTTTTGACCGGTTCTATAGATTCGGATGTTATGATTCTGTGCAGTTTGAAAAATTCGCAAATTGTGCCCCTGGCCCCACCTCTCTCTGCCCGCACCTCCCCTCCCTGCCCAGTCAGTCCTTGTGGCGCATGCGTGACATCACATGCATGCCTGACATCACTCACTGCACCCCACCCAGTCACTCCTTTTTCCTCCCGACGATCTGATGATCAGCTGTTCTGGGATCCCCCTCGGCGTCTTACTGCTTTGCCCAGGAGGCTTCCCTGAAGCCCAGGAGGCAAAAAAGGGCAGGTGCTGGGTGTGTGTGTGCTTTGCGCCCCTACCCCCACTCCATTTTTTGCCTTCCTGGGTCTCAGAGAAGCTTCTTGGGAGCAAAAATGGCCCCCAGGAGGCCCAAAAATGGAGTGTGGGGGATGCTGCTGCAAAAAAAGAAAAAGCCACACCCACCCAGTTGCATGGCCATGCCCACCTAGCAATGCCCACCTAACCACACCCACATAACTGCTTGTTAAAAAAATTGAATCCCACCCCCTGAGTGAAGTCCATGGGAATTACTTCTTCATTACAGGCAGCTTTATGTGTGCATTGACTCCCCTGGAAAGAGGTCAGTGCTCACATACTGTGTTTGAGGTGTTTTGGTTTGAAATAATTACACATATAAATTATACCTATGGTGACATAATCATACTTAAGTGCTGGTTGTGGAAGTTACAAGCATCTAACAATGATTCTGAATATGTATCACATTCATACTACTAATATAAACTAAAGATTATATGTGCGTAAAATAAATAGCCAAAGTAGATAATGTAGTTTCTAGACTAGGAATAAATTTTGCCTCAATTTTTTCATCATTACAGTTTGTATTGGTGTTGTTTAGTGTTTGCATCACCCTCATGTCAGAAGGACTGAGGAACTTCTGGGTTGAAAGGATTAGCCCTATTGCCTGGGGGACACCTAGATGGGGGCTCCTTTCATGTCCCCATCTGGAGCTGGAGTGAAGGATGGGAGCTTGCCCCACCCTTCAGCATCCCTTGGGTCTAGAATGTAGGCTTGCTAAATTCCAACACAGTGTCCTAACACACAAGCTATTGTGCTCCTTTCTTGGTGCTGATTGTTAGGTAGTTATCATAGTATTTTATAAATAGTATTGGACAACAACAGTTAATAGTCATTGACTGAGATTGGCAGCTATAGAAATTAAATAAACAACTTCCATTTTTGTATTTTTATTTGCCACTTAAACATTGCATAACTCTTGAGAAATGTCATCTTCTATTAACTATATTTTTTCATTCTGCAAGTCCTGTTAACATTTCTTGCTTGCTTATAAATCCATAATCATTGTCTGATGACTTCATAAGTAATCTATGGATAAGGCCCAATGATGCCAAAATAACAGAAAATGTATCACTAGATCATGAAGCGTGTTCTACATTTTCATATCTGCATAGATGTTTTGACATCCCTGATCTATTTATATATGTATTCCAATTCTGTTTTAATAACCAAGTCCTTAGTCTGTACACCTGTTAGAGCTAAACACAGGCTGTCCATTTAAAACACACACACAGAGAGACACAAAAACCCACCCAAGAATAATAGCATCTCATTGAAGTCAGAAGGCAATACCACAAGGGCAGCTTATAGTTCCAATTAGCTGTTGTCCTTTGAAAACTTTCTTGAACTTCATTTTAATCAAATGCTTAAAGAAAATAAAAGGGCTGTACATGGATAAACGTTATATAACAAACACTAGCAATTTGACGATAGGGATCTGTCTAGCTGTTTTTCTTCAGTTTTACTCCTCAGTGTGCTAGATTATAAAAAGCCAATTAAATATGCCAGCATCCTGTTGACCCTGCAGATTTTACTTTGCTGCAATAGCTGAATATTCTTTAAAACAAAGTTTGGGTACTGACCAGGGGTGGGATTCTACCAGTTCGCACCTATTTGCTAGAACCGGTTGTTAACATTCTAAGCAGTACAGAGAACAGGTTGTTAAAAGAAATTCCTGGCCTAATCCTGTAAGGAAGGCAGGAAGGAAATATTCTGGTGTTGCTTACAGAAACAGCCTCTCCGTTAACCCTTATTACATTCTTGGCAGGACTAGACTTCCTGTCTCAGGAACATCTCTGGAGTTTTTCCCCCCTCCTTTATTGGTACTTTGCTTGTGTGGAGTGACCATTCAAAGTTACAATGGCACTGAAAAAAGTGACTTATGACCGTTTTTCACACTTATGACTGTTGCAGCATCCCCACAGTCATGAGAGGCCAGGCAAGGAGATGTGTGCCTCGAT
This sequence comes from Pseudonaja textilis, assembly GCF_900518735.1. The sequence goes on from NW_020769369.1 coordinate 5,247,922, forward strand.
GTGAGTGATATTGAGTTGGCCACACCCAGCCAATAACATGACCACCAAGACATGTCCATCCAGTCACAAGACCACCAAGCCACACCTACTACCGAAGCCATGCCTACAGAATCAGTTGTTAAAAAATTTGAATCCCACCCCTGCTATTGACCATACTGTGATGTTTCATTTCAAGCTGGTTACAGGTTCCTATGCACCTTCTAGGGCATAAATTAAAAGTTATGGCTACTTCTTAGCGATGTCAACTCTGAAGTGAATCTGGCTGAAGCCATTTTCTGCTGCCTCATAGTTGCCATGAACTCCTAGAAGGAGAAGGGAGGGGGAAATAGGATGGCTAACAGTCAAAACAAAAAGTTTTCTTGTGGGAACCAAGGTCATCTCAACAGGTTGCCATTGAAAAAGGAGAGGAGCGACCAAATAGCCTGCCAGCTACTTTCACTGGACAATGTTACTGGTGACATCTGGGAAGGGTGATATTTGCTTTTTCAATTAGGGAAAAACCATGGGACCTTTTAGAGTTAGTTTTCACTAGCTGTGCCAATATTATGTATCCAATAAACATGTTCTTTGAGGAATCTATCTGCCTCTGGGTTCTGTTTTTGCCAGATGTATCATTCGGAATTCTGTCAAGTGAAAGACTTGCTGTTCATCAGCTATGATGAACCAGGAGCCATAGTGGCATAATGGTTAGAATGCAGTATTGCAGGCTAATTTTGTCCACTGCCAAGAGTTTGATACTGACCAGTTCAAGGTTGACTCAGCCTTTCATCCTTTGAAGGTTGACAAAATGAGGACTCATATTGTGGAGGCAATATGCTTACTCTGTAAATCAAGGGTGTCAAACTCAATTGTGTCACATGACATATTGTGATGTATCACATTTTTTGCCTTTGTGGAGCCGGGGTGCACGTGATGCCTCTGGCCTGCAAGCTGCCAGTTTGATATCCTTGCTGGAAACCATTTGGAGAGGGCTGTAAAGCACTGTGGAGTGGTATATGTCTAAGTGCTATTTATATTGTTATGAAGATAATATACTAACTCTTATTCAGTAAACTTACATGCACTCTGTCTCTAGTGATATAATGACATGAGGAAGAATGAAATAACAATTATGCTGGAGTGGGGGCAATCTCAGAAATACACAACAGAATAACAAAATGTTAGAATAATAACATTCAATTAATAGGATCCTGTTTCAGTTATCTTTCCAGTATTACATCTTTCAGTGTTTAAACTACCTTTAAATTAGCTTCCAGGTGGTATGGGTCTATGCATGGATGAGTAGCAGGGGAACAGGGGGACTGCACTGATTATATCTTGACACAACTTTCAGTGTAGATAGGTGAATCTCTCAATTTGTGTTTCTTTCATTCTTTCGTTTTTCAGTATTAGCTCTTTTCATTATGCATCACCAATGTTTTTAAGGAAAACCATCATGTCAAAGTCTGCAAATTATATCTCCAAATATGTTTGATGAGTGTGTCTAATATGATGTTTTTTTTTCAATGTACATTAATTTACCAATATACTGTATGTACATGCATTTTTTCTGTTTTTGTAACAGGTTCTGACTAGAGAACTGCAACTCAAAATGTGATGATAGAAAATGCCATATTCAATTTGCCTATTAATTCAAAATGAAATTGATTCATGGTTAAACCCATTTGAATTCTGTCCATTCTCTTGGAAACTTCATTAGACCCCCTGCTGAATGTCCCTTGTTCTTAGTGCTGTATCTTCCACAGAATAAAACTCTTGAATTTTTTGAGCATAATGACAAGCACCCTCCAACTCTTATTTCTCATTTGTCTCTTAATAGCAATATACTTATATATCACTTCACAGTGCTTTATAGCCCTCTCTAAGTAATTTACAATGTCAGCATATTTTCCCCAACAATCTGGGTCCTCATTTTACCGACTTCAGGAAGATGGAAGGCTGAGACAACCTTGAGCCAGTCAGGATCGAACTGCCAAACTACTGGCAGCCAGCAATCCGCAGAAGTAGCCTGCAATACTACTTTCTAACCACTGGGCCACCATGGCCACCATGACTCATCGTTTGAAAGAAAACAAATGTGCCTTGAACACCAAAGGGATAGCAAGGAAATTGAGGGGAAAACAGCATAGGGTTTCATATGTACTAGGCATGACCAAATAGAGTTATGCTGCATTTGCAGGGGTGGAATAGAGAAGGTGCTACATCTCTATTTCAGATCAAGTTCAGATTTGCTGAAAACAAAAGTCTTCTTTCTCCTAGAAAAGAAATAATCACAGGCCAATAACCTGAATTTAAATGAGTATAGAATCTTGTTAAAAGTAAATCAGAGAGAGCAGAGAGCAGAGAGAAAGAGGGAGAAAAGGGAAGAGAGAAAGAGAGAGAGAGAGAAGAAAGAAAAAGAAAGAAAGAAAGAAAGAAAGAAAGAAAGAAAGAAAGAAAGAAAGAAAGAAAGAAAGAAAGAAAGAGGGAGGGAGGGAGGGAGGGAGGGAGGAAGGAAGGAAGGAAGGAAGGAAGGAAGGAAGGAAGGAAGGAAGGAA
>NW_020769369.1:5258675-5272850 GCF_900518735.1 Pseudonaja textilis
GAGGCACCAATTGCCTTCTTCTCTAGGACCTTCTCTACTGCAGAAAGGAACTACAGCCAAATAGATAAGGAGGCCTTGGCTGCAGTAGCTGCAGTAAAAAAGTTTCATGAATTTTTGTTTGGGCACCATTTTGAACTTATAACTGACCATAAACCACTCCTGGGGCTGTTATCAGGGGATAAGCAAACCCCACAGGTACTATCACCTAGAATGACCAGGTGGACCTTGTTCCTGGCCGCGTATTCATTCAAGTTGGTGCATCGCCCTGGAAAAAACTTGAGTCACGCTGATGCCCTTAGTCGCTGCCCCCTACCAGTCCCAGTCAAAGACCCAGCACCGGTTCATGCCATCTTTGAAGTTAATGAACTTAAGTTGCCGGTTACAGCAGAGGACATTGCTGCGCACTCAAAAAAAGACAGAATAATCACCCAAGTTATGGACTGGGTGGGAAGGGGTGGCCTGAAACACAATACACTGCTGACTTTGCTCCTTTCAAAACCCGTAAGCAGGAATTGTCGAAACTACAAGGATGTCTGTTGTGGGGGACAAGGGTAGTCATCCCAGCCACTCTTCGTGTACCCATCCTGAAGGTACTTCACGAGGGCCACCCGGGCATCGTAAGGATGAAGGCTCTGGCCCGCAGCTACGTTTGGTGGCCCGGCATGGATGTCCAAATCTCCAGCTGGGTAAGCTCATGCCAACCTTGCCAAGAAACCAGGGCTGCCCCTCCAGCGGCCACGCCTACCAAGTGGGAAAGTGCTAGTGGTCCTTGGTCTCGCCTGCACATCGACCTGGTGGGGCCAGTACATGGCAGGACCTTCTTGGTTGTGGTAGACTCTTATTCCAAATGGATAGACTTGGCCCTACTACCTTCGACAACCACTCAAGCAATTGTTAAGGCTCTGACCCGTTTCTTCGTTACCCATGGGCTCCCTGATACGCTGGTGTCTGACAATGGCCCCCAGTTCACGTCTTGTGAGTTTAGCATGTACGTTGCCAACTTGGGCATCAGACACATCCTTACAGCCCCCTTTCACCCCGCTAGCAATGGGATGGCTGAGAGGGCAGTCAGGTCAGTGAAAGAGGCACTTGCCAGGTTTGGCCAGGAAAACTGGCACTCCAAGCTGTCACGTTACCTCCTGAGCCAACATACGACGCCATGCACCGCTACAAATAAGTCCCCAGCAGAGCTCTTGATGGGGCGACGCCTTAGGACCACCCTGGACAGGTTGCACCCCCACTACTGCCCAGACACCCCTTTAGGATCTGACAGTTTGGTCAGGGACTTTGCCCTGCATGACCTGGTGTATGCCAGAAATTATGCAGGGGATCCTCTGTGGGTACCAGGTCAAGTTGTGTCAGTCACAGGTCCTAGATCCTACAGGGTCCTCCTGGAAGATGGACGCCTGTGGCGTAGACACGTGGACCAGCTCAGAAGGCGATGGAGAAACACAGCTGATACCTGCCCAGCCCAATCTCCTAGCACCGAGGACTCCCTGCCGGAACCAGTCTACCCAGATGGAAGCTCCCTGCAGGACCCGATCTACCCCATCGATCAAGAGAGTTTGCTGGAGGGCCCGGGCTACCAACAAGGGACCCCGAACCAACAGCCAAGCGAACCTGTCTGCCGGCCGGACCAAGCGACTCACCAAGGTCAGCCCGAACAGGGGGACTTACCTAATTCACAGAGCACCACACCTGACCGAGGCCGCCCCCCAACAACCTCCGAGATGATTCCTGGGGGCGAGGACTTGACGCCAGCCTGCAGCTTGCCCGGGCTGCGACGTTCCTGCCGCCAGCGCAGACAACCAACTTACCTGAAGGACTACGCATGCTCCCAGCTGGGGGAAAGGAGTGTTATGTCTTTGGGACTGGTTGGAGTCCCTAACCAGGTCCGCTGTTTGAGCGGGAGCACCAGCCGCTCCCATTGGCTGGCACCGTTTGACAGCCGTCTATAAAAGGCGGCTGTCGGGCAGTGTCAGCCCTGTTGCCGCCAGCTAACCTGCCAAGTTAGAAGGCAGGCACGGCAACCCTTTATTCTTGTAATAAAGCCTTTAACGTTTCACTCTGGCTCAGCCTCGTTTCCTCCGCCGCTCCACAACAATATTGATTTATTAATTTATTTTTGTCTTTCACAAATATTACCATCCAACATTACCTGTGGAGTGGAAAATTTGGAGAAATATATCATTAATGACATACATATGAAGAATGATTGCAGGAATCGGGTATGTCTAGTCTAGTGAAAAGGAGTAGGGTGGACACAATAGATGAGTTCCAATATTTGAGAGGCTCCTATAAAGATGAGGGGATCAATCTATTTTCCAAAACACCAAAAAATAAGACAAGAAACCATGGATGGAAACTAACCAAAGAGAGAAGCAACTTAGAACTAAGGGGAAATTTCCTAATCAACCAGTGGAATGGCTTGCCTACAGAAGTTGTGGATAGTCCATCAATGGAGTCTTTCAAAAAGAAACAGGGCAGTCCTTTGTCTCAAATGATACAGCCATGATGGCAAACCTATGGCACACGTGCCACAGGTGGCACACACAGCCATTTGTGCCAGCACATGAGCACAGGCAAACGTATCTCACTGCACATGCGTGTGCCTCACAGCTGATTTTCGGCGAGTTTGAGGCTTTTTGCAGCCTCCCAGAGGCTTGAAAAAACCTTCTGCAGGCTTTGTAGGCCAAATAATAGGCCCGTTTCGTCACTTCTGGTATTAAAGGAAGTGACAAAATGGGCCTTTTATTTGTCCTGCAAAGCCTGCAGAAGCTTTTTTCAAGCCTCTGGGAGGCCAAAAAAAGGCCTCAAACCAGCCCAAAATCAGCTGTGAGGCACAGTGCAGGTAAGAGGGTGGCATGGGGGAGCGTGCACATTGCCTTCTGGGTGGCTGGCACGTGAGCGCACACAATTTTTGGCACAGGAGCCCAAAAAGGTTAGCCACCACTGTGATATAGGGTCTCCTGCATGAGCAGGGTGTTGGACTAGAAGATTACAAGATTTCTTCCAACTATGTTAGTCTATGTTCCATGTTTTATTAGACAGAATAAACTTCATATTTAGCTGTCAGAAAAATATGACAAACAGGCATAATATAGACGATTCAAGACTGAATTTCATGGAAGGCAAAAGTATCAACAGTCAGTCCTTGGTCATGATAGTTATATGCTGCATTCAAGATTAAAAAAACATGCCTCGGATTAAGAAAAATCTGGGACTAGTGAGAATGAGTTAATACTGCCAGATCCCACTGGCTGATGACCTACTGGTGGGTAGCAAAATCTTAAACTAGACAGGTTTTTAAATTGATCCTGTAGGGCTGTAGTAATTATGATAGTGGCTTAGGTTGGAGAGACTCTTCAATCTTTAACATTCAGTAGTTGAATGTGAAACATATTTTGTGAAAAATATGTTAGGTTTTGTTCAGGGGGAAGAAATAACCCATTTTCCACTGATTTCTTTATAGCTTCTTTATAGGTTTTACAGAAGAAAATGAAGAATAATCCTATAAGTGAGAATGCCAACTAAAAGGTTTGAAGAATACCTCACAGGTATACAAGTGCTAGTAAGTATGGATAGACCAATAGTTTGATTAATTTAAAGTTGTTTATGCACAAGTTTAACTTCAAAGCAGTACTTGTATTATCTGAACCAAACAAAAATTGCTTGTCTCTCTGAGTGTATACACACACACACAAACACACACACACACACACACACACATGCTTACATATACACACATATACATATAAACATACAGAGAGAGACATTCTAGTTTTTTAGAACAGAGAGACTGATCTGATCTGCTTTATTGTGTTATCTTTCTTTAAAGAATTATCTTGGTTATTTTCGGTTTTCTGTCCTAAAATATTGGAAATTATAGAACAATTATTCAATGAGCCAAATAATTTAAAGTTAAAGTGATAAGTCAGATGAACCATTTTTTCAAAATCAGATTATCATTCATTTATTGCCGTAAACAATATTTTATGTAACTGTTCGTTGGAGGAATCCTTTTACATAAAATTTGAACCACTACTATCCACAATCTTCCTTAGCTTATGTCCTCCAATATTGTGGATAGATTCAGCATTGCTGAATCTAGAATGCCATTCATTTTTGAACCCATAATGCTCTCACTCTTCCTTTCCTCTTTCCAAGGGGAGCTTTTTATGTTCCATGTATGCTTGAATAGATTGAAACAATTTCCAGAAGGTAAGGTTGAACTTGTGTAACTACCCCATATCACCTTGTAGCATGATTATTTAAGATATAATGATTCTGTACATATACTGTACAGGGCCATTATGATAGATAGATAGATAGATAGATAGATAGATAGATAGATAGATAGATAGATAGATGTGTGTGTGTGTGTGTGTGTGTGTGTGTGTGTGTGTGTGTTAGGATTCAAACTTTTTTACTACCGGTTCTGTGGGAGTGGCTTGGTGGGCGTGGCAGGGGAAGGATACTCTAAAATCTCCATTCCTTCCCCACTTCAGGGCAAAGATACTGCAAAATCCCATTTCCTTCCCACCCCACTAGTCTGCTTTCCAGCTCCGTTCTCCTGTGCAGGGCAACCAAAGAAGACTCAGCCAATCAGCTGGGACTCGGAAAGCAGAGAATAGATGGGGCCGGGGCCAGTCAGAGGTGGGATTTGTCAGTTCTCCGAACTACTCAAAATTTCTCCTACTGGTACTCCAGAATTGGTCAGAACCTGCTGAATACCACCTCTGATATGTGTGTGTGTGTGTGTGTGTGTGTGTGTGTGTGTGTGTGTGTTCTTCCTTAATGATAATCTTTAATTTTGAGTACATTTTTGTAGATAGGATTGTATATTATACTGGATTTGAAAATCTGAAATGCTTGAGGTTTAGGATCAGTCATATTATGTCCTTCTAAAGAACAAGGAGATATTATACTCCAATAAAATATAGTTTTGTAATACTTGTAAAGTGAAATTACCTGGAGAGAATTAATCTGTTGAACTGCAGACCTTCAGTGGTTCTTTTCCACCACTTAACATTTTATTACGGTTGAAAATCTTGTATGCTGCTAATATATCTGTTCTTTCTTTATCTTCCCACAACACTAATAAAGACATTACCTTTTGCAATGTCTCATCAGAAGAAAAAAATCTATCCCACCTGACATTCTAAGCTGATTTTTATATTTCAAATGAACTTGAAACTCGACACTTTGAAAGATCATGTAAACACTAGGGAAAAAAGTACAGGAAAGCTTCTATAGGTAGTTCTTGTTTAGCAACTACAATTGGGAGAGGCAACTCTGTTATAAAGTGAAGCTGTCATTAAGTAAAACACGCTAGTTGTTTCTGGCTCTAGGGGGCGGTGCTCATCTCCGTTACAAGCTGAAGAGCCAGTGCTGTCCGAAGATGTCTCTGTGGTCATGTGGCCGGCATGACTAAACACCGAAGGCGCATGGAACACTGTTACCTTCCCACCAAAGCGGTCCCTATTTTTCTACTTGCATTTTTACATGCTTTAGAACTGCTAGGTTGGCAGAAGCTGGGACAAGTAATGAGAACTCACTCTGTTACGCAGTGCTAGGGATTCGAACTGCTGAACTTCTGACCTTTCTGATCAACAAGCTCAACTTTGAACTTTGGTACCATGTCTAAGAATTTTACAAAATACATCAAGAAATTGTAGCTTCCTGCTATAACACCAGTAGAACTACAAAAACTGCGCTACTCGAAACATCATACATTTTAAGAAGATTAAGAAGATTTTAAGAAGGTTGATACCTAGGATGCTGGCAGCAACCCATATCAAACATCAACAAGAGTCAAAGATATTTGTGATACATTTTTTTAAATATTCAGTTGACTGCATTTCTTGTTTAATAAATAAAATAATAATAAATAAGTTATACATTCACTCCATAAGCAAGTCACATCCACATCTCAACATTTCTCCAGTGTTTGTCCTTTATTGAATAAAATTACCATTTTTCAACATTCTTACAGCCCTTGTTCTTTCCTTTTCATCTTTTTTTATTGTTGTTCTTGGAGACAAACTTTTACAGTAGTTCTTTTAATCACACTCTTTTCAACATACAGATCTTCTAAAGTACTCCTTCCAGCATTATGTCACTTCAGATTCACTCCAAATCATGTCATCACTTTCATTTTCAATTCCATTCCCTTTCACGGAAATGTCTGGGTTTGCCATTTCCACTCACTGCCAAAAGATTATTTTTTAAATCAAAATCACTCTCATTTTCTCTGCCTCTTCTAATCTTAACCATTTTTTGCTCACTGTTAAGTCCTTGTCTATCAATAGATATTATACAATATATTGCTTTCGTCCTCGGTTCTACAGCAATCATTCTTAAAATGCATTTTTTCCTTACTTGCAGCCTTTTTCATATCTTTATTCTACAAAGTATCATTCTTCATATTTCTAATCAGCCTAATGTCCAGGTGGAATTCAGCATGTCCTCACAGATTCCATATCATCTTTCCTTATGACTGGTCTCCATTCATTTTACAGGGAAAGTAATCTAATACAGGACTCATATTTTCATTTCCTGTGATATTGTTGTCTCTTTCCCTTTTAAAATTTTCTTTCATGTTCATTCCCCACCCCCCAAACTTTCAGACTACAAAATAAGGCACTTCATAAATCTTTCATCATAAACAATCAAATCAAATGTGTTTAGATTCATTCCTTTTCCATGTAAGTGCATGGCTGATGCATACTTAAACCACATGTTCAATGCAGATTATTTTCTGCACAGATGCTTACTAAATCATTAGCATTCTCATTCATTCATTCACTCACTCACTCATTTTCATTTTTTTCTCCTGTTTTCTTCCTTTGTTGCAGCGCAGTGGCTCAGTGGTTAAAATGCTGGACTTCTCGATCAGAAAGCCAATAGCTCACATTCAAGTCCCAACAATTTGTATATAGCCGTCATGGCGAACCTATAGCACACGTGCCACAGGTGGCACACAGAGCCATTTGTGCAGGCACGCGAGTCCCAGGCAAACTTACCTCACTGCGCATGCATGCGCCTCCCAGCTGATTTTCAGGCCTTTTTCAGATATACCAGAAGTGACGAAACAGGCCCATTTTTCGGCCTGCAGAGGCTTCCCTCAAGCCTCTGGCAGGCCGAAAAAGGCCTCAAACAGGCTAAAAATCAGCTGTGCCCCCAACAGTGCAGGTAAGGGGGCAGCGGCATGGTGGGGGAAATCACGCACGCATGTGCAGGGGGCAGGAGGGGGGCATGTGCATTGTCTTCTGGGTGCTGGCACACGAGAGAGAGGGCACACAAGCACACATGCAATTTTTGGCACAGAAGCCCAAAAAGGTTAGCCACCCCTAATATATAGTATAATAATCACAGGATGTCATAAGCCATGCAAGCTTTAATTTTCCCTATTATCAGGAGGGAAAAAAGTACGTATTTAGCATTTTCTATTCAGACCAAAGTTATTTAAAATCCTTCTATTCTTTACTATTCTGTCAAAACTGAAGAAATTTCTTGGATGACAAATGGAACATCTTCAAGGAAAAACAATGAACGTCCAGTTGCCTTTTTAAAGATATACCTTTGAGACTTTTGAAGGAGACCTATTTAAGTCCAAAATATATTTGACTTTCCTAAGGAACACTTTCCTGCAGCAGCTGAGTTTGACTTGTTTCTTTTCTTTTTGCCCTGTTTTTGTTTAATATTGAACTTAGGGGTAGGACTTGCTTCCTTTGACCTACTGAAGTGGTATTTATTTAACTTTCCACTGTTTTTTCTGGTGTGTTTTATTGTCAGTGAATTATTATAAAATGATGCTATAATATATTACGAATTTTGACATTGATATGAGCTATTATGAGCAAGGTTTCTCATGGCAAAATGACATGCAGATAAATTGGTGCTGATGCAAATTTTTACAGACCACTGTGGGAGTAACTACAAATGTGGGAAAAACTGAGAAATGCATAAAAAAGAATCTGATATTTTTAAAGGGCAATTTATTCATGTAAGATGAAATTTGCAGAAATCCTGAAGCAAGAGGGTAAGAAACAGACAACAGCTCCCATTTAAAAGAGTTGATGGCTGTTACTACAAATTATCCCATAAGAAGCATTTTTTGTACTTTAATGAGGAGTTTGTTTTGAAATAATATATATCTGTATATTTGTTACCTATTTGAAAGGCAGGATGTAATTATATGTGTACATTTCACAACACATAACAGTTGTATATATTTATGTGCAAATTCCAGATATGCTTTATTTCTGACAGTTTTCTTTTTTTTTTTAAATAGATTTTATTGAATTTACAGTTTAAAAACACATCAACGGTACATTTACAAAATAGAAAGAAAACGGCTGGGGGGAAAGAAAGTAAACACCTGGCCTAACACACCGGATGAGGGCCGGTTGGGGGGAAGAGAAAAGATATAGAAGGAGAGAGGGGAAGGGAAGCGGAGGGAGAATAGGGTAGAAAGTACAATTAAAAACGAACGATATCTTTTTGTGACAGTCTGTAAGGATCATTTCTCTTCATCATATCCAATCTACTCCTCTTTTCCATTATGTTTAAGTTACTCTATATCATTTACTTAATTTGTCTCTGTGTAAGCCAATTATACCATGAGTCCCAGTTGTATTTCTGACAGTTTTCAATACTGTTCCGTTTTATTCCATTCCATTCCATTCCATTCCATTCTATTCACAATACCATCTTACAAAGTCCTCTTATTCCATCCTATCTTTTATTCTATCTTTACAATAATAAACTTTTTATTACTGCTGTTTTTGTTGAACTTGCCTGCCTTGAAGAGGCTAACAGCACAACAGTTATCAGACATGCTCAAGGGTTTTAAACATTTTGACATAAATCTCTTGGGATCCTAAAATATACTGGAGGTACCCATAATTTATCGAGAGAGGCAAAATATTTACTAAATCACAATTCTTTAAGGATTAAGGCAGGCTTGCATTATTTCAAAATGTTATAATATTTTATAATATACAAAAATAATATAGCAGGATTCATACAATCAAGTGACTAATGTATTTATTACGGTTTGTAATGTAATGGCTTAATGTTCTTAATGTTCTTTCTGCATCATCCCTGTGTAAAAATTGGCTGAAGTTTTCCGTTTGCTTGGGATAAAAAAAAGGGGGGGGGGAATCAAAAGAGGTTCTAAGGCAGGGGTGTCAAACTCAAGGTTCACAGGCTGGATCCGACCCACAGGGTGTTTAGATCTGGCCCCTGGGGCTGCCCTGGAAATAGTGAAGGACTGGCCCACCGTGCCTTTGTCAGCAAAAACAGAGTTTGGGAGGGCCACAGGCAGCCCTCCCAAGCTCTGTTTTCACTATCAGAGGGTTGCAGGAGGCTTTTGCAGGCAAAAATTGGAGCTCGGAAGCCCATTTTCGCTGGCAGAGGATTACAGGAGGCCATCACAGGTGAAAATGGAGGTTGGGAACACATTTTCGCTGGCACTTAGGCCACCACAGGCACCCCCAACATGAGTGTTGTCGAGCTGCTCACACTCCCTGGTCATATGCCCCCCTGGTCCTACCGAGGTCAAAAACAACCCTGAAGCAGTCCTCAATGAAATTGAATTTGACAGCCATGCTGTAGGGAAAAGAGATAGCTCTTCTTTCTTGTGGTCAATTTCATTGAGTTGGGTAGTTCTCATTCCCAAGTAAATATGCTTAGTATTTCTAGCCTTGGTCAATCATTTTGCCTTTTGCCAGGCAAAAGTTTGGAAGCAAGAAAACTTCCAAAGGCAGCCCTCAATTTATAGCTGTTCATTTAGTGATCATTCAAAATTACAACAGCAGTGGGGGAAAAAAAGACCTATGACCGTTTTTCACACTTACAACCATTGCAGCATCCCCCATGGTCACGTGATCAAAATTTGGATGCTTAACCACTGGCATGTGTTTAGGTCAGCTGCAGTATCTTGGAGTTCTGTAATCGCCTTTTTGGACTTTCTAAGAAGCAAAGACAATGGGTAAGCCAGAGTCACTTAACCACCATGTTACAACTTAACAAGTGCACTGATTCACTTAACAACTCTGGCAAGAAAAGTTGTAAAATGGGGCAAAATTCACTTAACAACTGTCTTGCTTACCAACCGAAACTTTGGGCTCTATCATTCCCCCATCGGAGTCTGAATCTGAGGAGAAAAATAAACAGCTGACAGGGCGCGGGAGAGTGACTTGGCTGTGGAGGAAACTGGGGAAGGGCAAAGTCAGACTGGGCAGAGCAGGGGAGAGGTTGAGCAAGGGAGAGGGAGTTCAGAGGAAGAACCCAGGCCCACCTGCTCTTCATCCCAGGGCACGCAGGGAAGAATGGAGAAGAGAGCAACGTGGATTGCATAGCTTATGAGGAAGGAAAAGCCCCTGATTCCCTTCACAAGGCACACCTGGGGATGGTGTTTAAAGGAGAGGCAGGTGAGTGGGGCAGTTGTTGGGAATAAACATTGAGTTTATCTTGTATTGGCTGCAGTTATCTGAGTTCCTGACATCCTCCCAACTGGTTTGATTTACTGCCATGTTACTTCACTTCTGGAACCCCTTATCTTGTCCTTCCAGATTTATTACCTTATTTTACCTTGTTGGATTTAGAGTTTAAAGTTTTCAATTTACAATGTTTGAATTGGAATATCTGCACCTAAAGGCTGTTGCAGGTTCGGGGGAGAGGTTTTTTTCCAGACTGGAAGGTAACCGGGACATTAGGGGCAAAGTTGGCACTAATAAAGGGACCCAGACTTTCTCTCTAACTGTGTTGCCTTTGTGCCACACCCTGGGTCATCACAGGGCTCAATTGTGGTCATAGGTAGAGGTCTACCTGTAGCTCTTCTTCTCAGAATGCCCTTTTAGCTACATTTGACTTGTTGACCCAGATTGTTGAGGGCAAGATGCTGACTGTATAAAGTGCTGTAAGAGAGGGCTGTAAAGCACTGGGAAGTGGTATATAAGTCTAAGTGCTATTGCTTAAGCAAATGATTTTGCTAAGGCAAAGTCTCTTTGAAACACTTGGTGTTTCTTTGAAACACTCCTATGGTTTGTACGTCTGGGCTGTGTTGTCTTTTCTGACTTAATCTTCATCGTTCCTCTGCTTTCTTCCTTCAAACCAAAGGGGACAAACAACATTCTAGTTCTTTCTTTGGGTTTGAAGTGTTTTTAGACAGATAGGATACACTAAAACAGCTTGATGATTCAGAAGGAAGGAGACCAATAACAGAAACTGGATTTTTCCTAAAGTGAAGAGAAACACCATATGGGTAAGAGAAGATTTAATTAGAAGGTGTGAGTTTCAGTCAAGTGGGAGGGATGATGATTCCTTTATTAAAGTGGGCATTTTTTCCACAGGTATGTCATATGAATGTGCATATACGAGGGAACCATATTGCTGGTTATACTGCATATCTCAGTGGGTGATGGAGATCTGTATTGGAATATGATGGTAGAATGAATATTTTTCATTGATGATAAGTCAATTGTAGCTTTTCTTGACACATTGCAGAAAAAATGTATTGTTGCATTTATTCATCAAGGAATGCCAAGATGAACTTTGGAAGAGCATTTGTTATATGCTAAAAAACAACAACAAATTAAAAGAAAAATATTCATGGGACAAATCAATAGTTTGGGTATACTAGAATTTTGTGTGTGTATATGTATATTTCACATGTATATTTCAAGGTTTTGCTATTTGTTGGGTGGTGGTTTTTTGGGGGACAGCTGTGAGATTAATCCAAATTCAATTAAAAAGCTACTAGCCCTGTTGCTGTAACTGCTAATATCTTGCATATATTATTCACAGAAATTAACATTTTACATTACAGAGTAATAAATTTAATTTTTAATAAGAATTAAAAAGTTAGTGAGAGGCCTGGGGTGCTTTTCCCCACTCTAATTCCTATTAACATATTAAAAATAAATTGTAAAGACACAATCCATATCGCTGCATGGATTTACCAATATAAATGTTTTAGCAAACATTAAAGTTCCTTTCAACTTATTTCATATGTCTCTCTGCCACGAAGATCAAGCTATCAGATGCCAGTGACAAGCAATGTATTATTAAACCATAAAACCAGGAATTGAATAAGATGTGTTGTGAAATATTAAAAACAACAACCATGAGAGATTCAGATTATTGTGCATTTTCTATAAGTATGTCAATCACTTGGTTGATTCAAACATATTCATGAAATTCTAAACCATATACTTTGGGGAAGTTTGATTAGAAATAAAAAGTACAGTTCTATCAGGATGCTATCAATATCCTGCCTGGGAGAACTATCATTAAAGAATGTGAAATAGCTAAACTCAAGCAGCAGACTTTGGATGCCATGTATAGGCAGCAACATTTACACTTTTCTCCTTTAAAATTGGGCAATGGGATGGTCTTCTTGGACTTGTATCTCAACTGCCAAATGGCTGACCTTGCATTTCATGTACCTTAATTTGGGGAAAGTATCAGCCCTCCCAATGGGACAACTTACTGTGGCCAAGTTGCCGCAACCAACTTGCCATGGCCAACTTGCTGTGGTACAACTCACCACAGGACAACTCCCCATGGGACAATTCAACAATTCAATTTAATTGTTTAAAATAATTTAAAAATATTTTAGTTTTCATCATTCACATTTCATTTTGTTCCTCTTTTTGCATCCTTTATTTAATAATTCTATTCCACCATTGCTTCAATATTGTTGTATGTACATTGAGAGCTTACACGCTGAAAACAAATTGCTTATGTGTCTAATCATACTTGGTCATTAAAGAATTCTATTCTATTCTATACTAGTGTAACTCTTGTCCCACAATGAACTCTCCCTTGAATGAGTTAGCCATGGCCAATATGCCAAGTTGTTCTAGACCCCTTCTAAATAAGCCAAACAGGAAGCATGAGTAGATAAACTAATTTCACTTTATTGTAAGACTGCATTAATAGAAATAGCACTTAGACTTATATACCATTTCACAGTGCTTTTACAGCCCACTCTAAGCAGTTTACAGAGTCAGCCTATTGCCCCCAACAATCTGGGTCATCATTTTACCCACCTTGGAAGAATGGAAGGCTGGGTCAATCTTGTTTAACAGAATCTTGCAAGTGTTTAGCCATCTGTTTCATTAGGGCATGTCATTCTTAAATTTCTTTCTCTGGTCATTAAATCACTGAGGGCTCCTCCCTTTTTTTGTTTGATTGTTTCCTAGGCAGCATCTCTTCCTCTCATTCGACAAGGACATTCACACATTCCTTTAAATAAAAGGAGGGCCATCATCTGTACTACCTCAGACAGCAAAAATGTTTGATTGAAGCCTGCACGCAGTAGATTAGCAGTGAAATTTTTGATTTAACAGACCAAACGTAAGAAATGTCCATTATTCCTTAAATTGGAGAGTTATTATGCAAATTACATCATTTGGCTTCACATCATGTGTGTAATTGATGTCATTATGCATGATGCTGTTATGCAAGCAATATAAAATAATGAAAATGTTATTGGAAATTTCCATTGCATCCAAAGTCCATTCTACTGAGGACTGTTAATGTGGTTTTCCTATATAAACTGGACGTGATGTGTCCTGGAAATTGACCTCAGAACAGTATCTATAGATATTTATCTCATATTGAAAACACAATCATTTTCAATGATCTTCCAGTTCCAAGGGCACCTTGCAGTTGTTAACACTTTAATTTCAAACTGAGTGTGATTTTTTTAAAAAATAGTGAAAAGCATGTATTTGAAAATATAGCTGATACCAAAAATATTGTGCTGTTAAACAAGTAAACCAGAATAATTATAAGAATAAAAAAATATATGAGTCTGTAATTAATGACCTCATTTTTAAATAATGTAATTAAATGCATCATGAAAGTGCTAGAATGAAAATTGTACAGAAGACACAATTTCTGAAGAAAATTATGTCTCAGTTTATTACAATAACAGATATATAAATTATTTATTCTGAAGTTTGAAAAACTCTCTGATGAGGATGTTGCATGTATTCATAAATATATTTAGATATTTCATACATTTAAAAACTGAATGCCATTCTAATTAGCTGAATGACTGGAAATATAAGACAATGAAATCAAAGGACACTAGACAATTAGTATATTTCACTAATTGCCCAATGTACATCTGAAGTGCATTGAGTAAGGAACCAAAGG
>NW_020769369.1:5276716-5310998 GCF_900518735.1 Pseudonaja textilis
AAGAAAGAAAGAAAGAAAGAAAGAAAGAAAGAAAGAAAGAAAGAAAGTTAGTTCAAACCCCATTCCTAATTAAATAAGTGTAAGGTTGCTTCTGAGCTTTAAACTCACTGGAAAATGGATATATACATAATACAGTTCTTGAGCAATGAATCTCAAGACTGCAAATCAATTTCAAGCACCATAATCCAAGTTTTTCCAAGAGTGTTGTTTACCTTTAGTATAGTAATCTTCAAAATATAGAGACACAAACTATATGATTAGAGCTATTTGCTTGCTAACCTAACTGATTTTCTGGGCAATTCCTTCCCAGGTTCAGATCAGAGGTGGTATTCAGCAGGTTCTGACCAGTTCTGGAGAACCGGTAGCAGAAATTTTGAGTAGTTTGGAGAACTGGCAAATACCACCTCTGACTGGAGATTTTACAGTATCCTTCCCCTGCCACGCCCATCAAGCCATGCCCACAGAACTGGTAGTAAAAAAATTTGAATCCCATCACTGGTTCAGATACAACTGAATTGCTTGCTTAGAAATAACTGAAAGCAGGAATCGGTGGCACTGCATACTGTTAATAATGAGGAAGGACTGTTTCCTGAATTGCACACCCCACAGAAGGAAGGAGAGAAGTCGTTTTAAAACTGTAGATGCCTATATGTTAGAGAAATTTCAGACTTCAGAATATTGGTTGCTAGATTCTTTCTGCAATCTTTCTTTCTTTCTGCAATCAAGGGAAGCTTCTTGCTTATGAAAACTGATTATTCAGTTTTCAAACCATTCAGGATGCTTTCACAAGAAGAATATGCCTGCTGTCATGTCAGAGGGTGGATTCAGTACTCTGCAACTGATGCTGAGTTTAAGGAAAAACTTAATCTGCCCTGTTGATAATGCAGAGGATGGATTAATTTTTTTTTACTAATGGTTCTGTGGGAGTGGCTTGTGGGTGTGGCAGGGGAAGGATACTGATTAAAATCTCCATTCCCACCCCACTTCAGGGCAAGGACCATTCCCTCCCCACCCCACGAACCTGCTTTCCAGCTCCGTTCTCCTGTGCAGGGCAACAAAAGAAGAGCCAGCTGATCAGCTGGGACTCAGGAGGCAGAGGATAGATGGGGGCAGGGCAAGTCAGAGGTGGTATTTGCCAGTTCTCCGAACTACTCAAAATTTCCACTAGCAGTTCTCCAGAACTGGTCAGAACCTGATGAATACCCCCTCTGAAGCTAATTATCTGGAATATGAGTGTGAATTTGTTGCTAATGCAGAGGATGGATCGATCTCATTATCCTGAATATGAGTGTGGATTTGTACACTCTGAACAAATGTACAGATAACTTACCTGATGGATTTTTCATTTCTCTAAATGTTAAGATACACTTCTCCATTCCAGTACATTTAAAAATAGCTCCAAAATGCATTGTAACAAGAATTCAGAGCTTTCTCTGAATTGAAGCTCACCTACAAGATTCCCTTCAACTCTTCACCTTATAATAAGCTGGTGAAAGAAGGAATGCGGTTAAGAACAAAGAGGTGAGATTACCCCATCAGCTTGGTGACTAGGATTTATTTAAACCTCAGACTTTGTAAATTTTGTCTAATATTCTAAGCATTGCATCTCCTTGGCTCTCAATACCACATAGGATGAAGGAATTGCTAAAGAACCACATAGAGACAGCTGGTTCAGCAGATACCTGTAGATTCTACTTGTAGTTCAGTGGACTCTCTAATTGTTTACTATCTATTTCTCACAGTGCATATTAACAATTTCTCTTGGCATGTATCTCATCGGCTCACAGTTTGGGCATTACATGGTTAGCCCTTCTTAAGCTTTGTATATGTGTCAGGTCCTTTCACATTTGATATAAACTGCAAGCAAACCTTGCCTGCAGTCCCTTAAGCTGCCAGCCAGAAAACCACTTAGTGGGCTCCCAGCAATGTTGAATTACTGTGTAAAGGGAGCAAATGTGATCAGAGCACTCATCAGTGGTGCACAGGCACCCCTTCCCATGACTTCATGATCCTGGGATTAGCTTAATCATCACCACTATTTCAATAATACTCCAGTGTGCCCCAATTGAGAGCCTCCTCTTTCATTTGAGTTTTTGGTTTATTTAGAAATTGTTCTGTTTGAATAGCAGTTCAGGGCTATTGGCAAAGCAGCACCCTGAGGAGGAAAGCTGCTTTGGTTCAGCTATCGACTCTGTTGATGAATGAAATGGGTTTGTTGAAGCAGGGAAATAAATGAAGCTGAAAGGAAAGTGCATTGAATTTTGTTCATGCTTAGAAACCTGCTAATGCTAGCAGTAGGGAAGAAAAGTACGATATGGATCTATTAAAGTATCCAACAGAAAGCACCTATAAAGTGTGGTAGCTTAGCAGGGAACAGAGACTAAAATCATATCAAAATGAATCAATTCAGAGGAAAATAAATGCCTTCAACGTTGCCAAGAACACTGGGGCATTTTTATTCAGACACCCCAAGGGATTCATCTGGTTTTCCTCCCAGATAATAACACCAGATAGGATTTTAGCACCATAACAAGCCAAGAAGAGAAATTTCCAGCCAGTAAAATTAATTCAACTGGCCAGACTGTCCCCTCTGGCAGAAGGGAGCTAAGTAAACCCCTCCCCTCCCTTTCTGAAATTCCCTTCTTCCTGTCCACACTTCAAAGAATGGAACTTCTTGGGAATGGAACTTGTCAAAATGGCTTTGTGGTCAATTCAGGGTGCTTTCAGATGAAAGAGTTTTCAAGCCCTGATTTCCTGTTCATTTTCTTGGGGTAGGGAAAGAGATTAAAACAGACAAAACAGCAAAGTTTATTGAAAGGATTCCTAGCTCCTCTTGATTGATTGCCCCTGAGAACACGATAGAATTTGAAGAAGACATCTAGGATTCCCCCCCTTAATGTCTGGGAGGGAATTGAATCTTCATCTGGATCCTCTTCTTAGATCATAGAATAACAGAGTTGGAAGGGACATTGGAGGTCATCTAGTCTAACCCCCTGCTGGAGCAGGAGAGTCTATTCCAAATATTAGCCTCTACCTAGGATCGAACTCACAGCCTCCTGATTGTGAGGCGAGAATTCCACCTCTAGGCCACCAGAGCTGGCACACTACTGCTGTACATCTTTTTATTTATTTATTTTTATTTGTCAATTGCTTGCAGGATAATAGGTATAAGTAAAAACATAGTTATGAATACATGGATACAAATAAGAAAAATAAAAATATATATAAAAGAAACAACAGGACAGGGATGGTAGGCACCTTGGTGCGCTTATGCATGCCCCCTACAGACCTCTTAGGAAAGGGGTGAGGTCAATAGTAGACAGTCTAAGGTTAAAGTTTTTGGGGTTTGGGGAAAAAAAAAACACAGTCAGGTAGAGTATTCCAGACATTGACCACTCTGTTGCTGAAGTCGTATTTCCTACAATCAAGTTTGGTGCAATTAACCTTGAGTTTGTATCTATTGTTTGCTCTCGTGTTGCTATGGTTGAAGCTGAAGTATTCATTGACAGGTAGACTATTACAATGTATGATTTTATATACTATACTTAGATCAGACTAAAGGCGGCGTAGTTCTAGGTTTTCTAGGTCTAGAATTTTGAATCTGGTGGTATAAGGTATTCTGCAACAAGTAGAGGAGAGGAGAACTCTTCTTGTGAAATATTTCTTGACTTTCTCAACTATGTTAATATCAGATATGTAATATGGGTTCCAGACCGAGGAGCTATTGATCTAGCAAATGTTTTGTATGCTCTAGTTAGTAGTGTAATATTACCAGAGAAAAAGCTACGTAAGATTAGGTTAACAACTCTTAACGCCTTTTTGGCGACGTAGTTATAATGAGCTCTTGCACTTAGGTCATTTGAGATGAGTACTCCAAGATCCTTGACAGAGTTTGGATCATCAACAAGGTCTTACTATTCAGCCTGTATTTTATTTTCTGATTTTTTTTGCCAATATGTAGGACAGAACATTTATTTGTTGAGATTTGAAGTTTCCATTTGTTTTATCATTCTGATACATGCTCAAGGTCTTTTTGAAGGGTAGCAGTATTGTCTGTGGTGTCGAATAGCTTTACATCATCAGCAAAGAGAATGCAGTTGCTCTTGATAGGATCACAGAGGTCATTTATGTAGAGTATGAAAAGAGTTGGTCCTAGAACACTGCCTTGGGGGACACCACTGTTGACAGGTACAGAATTTGATAGGACGCTCCCAATTTTGACCATTTGTTGTCTGTTTGACAGGAATGCTTCTATCCAGTTATGCATGTGTCCAGAGATTCCGTAAGATTTTCGTCTTAGCTGTAGTTTGTTGTGTACCACTGAATCAAAGGTTTTATAGAAGTCTATGTAGATTGTGTCTATTGCTTTGCCCTGATCAAGTTGTGTAGTCCATATGTTTTTTCAGTGTAAGAGTTGCAGATTACATGATAGTTTTTTCCTAAAACCAAATTGTTTATTAGAGAGTAGGTTGTTTGTTTCTAAGTATGATGGATTGGTTAATAATTGATTCCATGACTTTACAGGTGATACAGCATAAAGAGATTGGTCTGTAATTTTTAACTAGACTGGAGTCTCTCTTTTTGAAGATGGGGATGACTATGGCTTGTGACCATAGTTTTGGCAAGGAGCTGGTCCTGAAAGATTTTTCAAAGATTATGCTTAGAGGTTTGGCAATAGCAGCGGGTAGTTTTTTTTTAAGAAGTAGGCACGTATTCCGTCCGGTCCAATAGATAGAAATGGTTTTAGATTGTGCAGTGCTTTTTCAACAATTTCTTCTGTAAAATTGTTATGTATTAGATCATTGTAGTTGACTGCGGTTCGACTAGGAAATATAGGGCATGATCCATTGCTATTTACAAATACTGAGCCAAAGACTATGTTAAAGAGGTTGGCTTTAATAGTGTCATTGTTGCAGTCTTTACCATTAGGTCCTTTCAGGAGTGGGATGGACCTTAAGTCTTTTAGTTTGTTGTTTATAAAATTATAGAAAGCATGGGTGGAATTGGTGCGTAGAAGGATTTCTTCTTGTTTAATGTGATAATTGGTGTATTCAGTTTTTATCTGGTGGCATAATTTTTTGTATCAGCTTTTGAAGTTGGCAACCTGACCAGATTTTCTTTTTCCGCCAAAGTGATTTCTTTTTGGATTGAAGCTTCCTTATTATTTTGGGTAATTTGTTTTTCCTGGTTTTGGGAGTTGTTAATGGTACATATAGTTTGATGACTCTTTTGACTTCAAGTAAAAATATGTTGTAATGGTCTTCTACAGTATTGAATCCAGAGAATAGAAATTGCCAATCAAGGGATGAGAGATCGTTGCTTATAAGATCATAGTTGCCTTTTGTGAAGTTATAAATAGGGATTTTGTTGTTGTGATAATTTTTGTGTGGACATATGTTGAGACAAAAGTCAATCATGTTGTGGTCACTGTTGGAAAAGGGTTCTTTAGTTTGTATTCCATAAATTGAATTCAAACTACTGCAGAAGATGAGATCGAGGCAGTTTTTAAGTCTAGTGTTGTTGGTTACTACTTGTTCTAGTCCCAGATTTGTTACTGCATTGTAGAAGGTTGCATGTGTGGGTTCAGTTGTACATTCGTTAAGGGTCCAATTAATATAAGGAAGATTGAAGTTACCAAGAAAGATAAAAGCATGTGGGCAGGATGCTGCATGTTAGTAGTGTATTTAGCTTGTTTGCATGCTCGATGTCATAATCAGGGGCTCTGTAACATGGTAAAAACCAAAATGTGATAACTGAGGACAGTTCACAGACGATGGTCTCAGGAATAGCAAGCTCCTGGGTAATTTGGATGTTTTTTAGATGTAGGGACTTTTTATAGAAGATAGCAACACCATCTCCTCTATGGATTTCACGATCTGATTGGTAAACATGATAGTCTCTTACTGTGGTAATGGAGTTAGGGAGAGATGCATTGAGCCATGTTTCACAGACAAATATAATGTCAAATTTATCCATATTTAGTAAGAGGAGAAATTTAGGTATTTTATTTACAAGGCTTCTTGCATTGAGTAGCTTGCATTTAAGGCCAGTTGTGGTTGGAATAGAGGTAGTTAGGGGTTTGCATGCCTAGTTTTGAGTGATGTTGGATTGGATGGGGTGGGGTTGGATGTGGAGTTGTGGGTTGTGTGACTTTCTTTTGATGCAATCAGCTCTGTAGTCAATGTATAGGCCCTTTTCTCCATTGTCTAGACGGTTTTTGAGTTCTGCACGGAGTTCATGGGAGTGGATTCTTTGCAGTAGGGATAAGTCTGATCTTGAGTGAAGTTCTTTGTGGTTGGATTGGTTTTTGCAATGGCATTTATTGTATGAATGAATATGCGCTTGCTGGACTCATTTTTGCATACAACTCTACAAAATCTTGGGGCCACAGAGCCATCATTGTATTTGTACCCATGGCTATCTCTGGTTATTTCAATGATATCTTCAGGAGAGATGTTTGTTGTATTAGAGTTACTTATGATATCACAAACTTTGGTGATGTCATCTGATTCATTGGTGTCTTCAAGACCAAATAAGATGGCATTTGGACATTTCTGTTCACATTCCATGGTGTCTCTGATGAGTAAGGAGATATTATTTGTGGAATTATTTGAAGGGATAGTAATTGTTTGTGACTGTGGTTTGGTGGTTATTTTTGGTTGTAGTTGTGATTGTAGTTGAGGTAGTAGTTGTGGTTGTTGTGGGATTTGATTTTGAGCTGATAGGTACTCACTTATCTGTGCTGTATATTTTTTTCAAGAGAAATTAGGCTTGCTTGTACAGTTGTTTCAAAACATGTTGCTTAGCGTTCTTCTATTGAGCGAATGAGTGATTCTATGCTTTCAACTCTGTCAAGTAGGGTACACAGTTTGTTTAGCTTAGGAGAACATGATGGGCATAGAAAAAAGAATGTATCTGAATTTTTAATATCAGCTAGGTTTTTGTTTGCATTTAAGCAGGCAGGGTGGGCTAGATTATCGCATAGGCAGTATTTGATGTAAATTTCGCTTTCATTGATGGTTTCAAGACATTTGAAACATGTGCAGGAGTCTGGGAGGTCATTGGTAGAGATATTTTTCTTTTTTTTGGTTTGGAGTTTTTGGCTAGCAATAGTACAGTAATCAATTACAATAGCTAGTTAATGTGATAGGTAGACAGTTACTTACTGAATGTTGGTAATTAATAAATGTTAATTGATATATTAGAGAACAAATCAAAAGTAAGGTTGCTTATTACTAAAAATCAATCAATCAATTGGTTATTCAAATCACTCTAATCAAATTTTGCTAAGTAACAAACAGCCTAATTTATTACAGTAATTACTAAACACACTGGTCAATTAAATTCACTAAATCACTGATTTTACTAATCAGATATTAAGTAATTACACTATATGCAATCATACTAAACAAAAGAACAATAAATCAATCGATAATTTGATAAAAATTAATTATTTTAAAGAAATTGATTTTTTTGAGATAATGAAAGTAAGTCGTATGAAGTAGTATTGAGAGTTGGTAAGTAAAGGGTTAATGCTTTGCTTTGTTTTGCTTAGCTGTTGCTGATATCTGAGAATAGGTTTATAACCCTTGATAAACTGGCAGGAGGTCTCTTTTCCTGGGCTGTTTGAAAACAATCAATGAGCAAGGATTTACACTCTCTTTCTTGTTTTGTAGATTGAATTTTTGAGATAGTAAAGATGCAAAGATGTTGAAGGGGGGATCTCTGGCCCCTTCTTCAGCAGAGATAAACAGAACAATTCACTGGGAGGCTACAGGAAACTTTTTGTTTTGTTTTCCCTTGATGAATGGGATTTCTGGCCCCCTCCTAATTAATTTAAATACACTTTCAAAGTTTGTTGCTTTTAAGAGAAAGAGAAAAAAAGATAGTCTTGCACTGGCAATTTGAACAGTTTATATTTTTACTATGTAGACTCAGATTTGTATTAATCATTTGCTCCTGGCTTCAATATACTTCTGCTTATATCACAGGGAATAAAATTGCTTCCAATCTTCATAGGAGTTCGATTATAACAATACTTCCCTACTTATTGAAAGTCCAAAGTTACTGTCATTTTAAAGAGAAAGTCCAGATTTGCAATTTGGTGAAGAGGGTAGAGGGAAGGAGAGGCGGCAGGGGGGAAGCAGTCTGTTTCACACCCTGGCTGCAAAGTCTGAAGACCGACTCACAGCTCCTAGTGCTCACCACCCTGCAAGGATGGGATGAATCTCACCATCTCACCGCCCTGCAAGGATGATCGTTGAGCCTCCCAGTACTGGTGAGCCCCACCGCCTTACCGTCCAGCAAGGATGGGTCGAGTCACAGATCGTTGAACACTTTTGAATAGACCACACCTGAACTTAGTGCCCATCAAGGAATGAGTTCTTTTCTGGCATGCTGGTCAAGGATGGGAGGAATCGGAGATCTCCTAGTACTTTTGAATTGAGCATTTGCTGAGGAATGGAGCTCTTTTCTGGCTTGCTGGCAAGTCTCGGGTGTTAGGCTTTCCACCTCGCCAGCTGGACCCGCAGGAATTAGAGGACTTGTCACCTGGCACTGCCCATGCCCGCTGGAGCTCCTCACGCTGCCTCTACTGCTGCCACCATCTTCAACATCTTCTTTCTAAGACCATCTTGAAAAGTATCTGAGAAGAGACCTCTTCCTGAATTAGCTTCCATAGAAGCAAATTCAATTGGGTTGAAATACAGAAGGGAATTTTTGCAGAAGCATAAGAAAAAGTTTCACTATAGAGATAAGCTTGCAATCCTAGAAGGGCAGAAAGGAAGAACATTGATAAGATCTGCATGTGCTCAAAAGCCATGAAATGCTGCCTCTCAACTAGAGAAGAGAAACAGACCTGGGAAAGAGAAACTGGACTGGAGTACAGTAGGATATAATCAGCTTAATGGAACATTCTGGCTAAAAGCTAAAACTGGTACGTTTGTATTAGAAGCTGGAAATATATGGCTACTTTTTATTGCAGGTCCAATCTATCCATATTTACAACTGTAATAAATATATTATACTGATATGCCAAGTTTCTCATGGATATTATCTTAGCTTTAGCACTTACATTTATAAAGGCCTGTGAACATGAATGTGACTATAACCATTTTTTCACTTATGCCACTGGTTCATGGTCTCCCAGGCTGGAGGATAGGGTCATGTGTGGATTTTCTCCTGGTCACATATAATAATCACTTGATGTTACCAATTCACTGTCTTTCATTGTGGACAGTCTCTCTCGGAAGAGCTATACAGTCCAAGCCAATTTTGAGGACAAGAGAAGAATTTTCAAACAAGCCCATCAATGATTAGCAACTGAAAAAGGTATTCAGATGGTACACACTTTATCTTGTCAACATCACCCTTTCTAGACTGGTGGCAATCAGTCTTCTAGTGGCAATCTTTTAGAGGACAACCTTTTGGAGTGACATCTCAGAAGCCACCTATAAAAGCTTCAAATGGCATTTTTGCTATTGTAACTATTATCGCTTCTCAGCTTGCTAATGAACTGGAAGGGAGGGAAGGGGAAGATAGACCTAAACTCCAGACAACAAGATGCCAGCCATGGGAACCAAGGATGTTTCAGCAGGTGTTTACCAGAGCAAAAAACATCACAACTTTCTCACAACAATACCAGAAGTCTCCATTGGACAATGTGATCTTGTCTAACAAGGAGGAGTTCAATAAGACTTGAACTTTACCTATATGGGTTTGTGCAGAAAATAGTTAGATCTGGTTTTGCCCTCACCTTTGCTGATATGATGTGCTCATTAAAGTTTTGCATTAAGAGATTGGATCATCTCAGTCATTGCTTTGGTTAGATTCGTCAGTCAGAAAGTTGACACTGGCAAGGACAAGTGTATAAAAGTAGGCTTTATGCTTCTTTCAGTTGCTTTGCTCTCTTACCACTGGTGTTACTTGTGTCTCTTTTTCTTCTCCTTCCCATAAGACTTCAACTCACAAGTAGGACTCTGTTGCTTACACAAGGTCATGGGAAAGCCAAGAAATAGAATAGAATAGAATAACAGAGTTGGAAGAGACCTTGGAAGTCTTCTAGTCTTCCTTCCCCTGCCTAGGAAGGAAACCCTACATCACCTCAGGCAAATGGTTAGACAACATCTTTTTAAAAATGTCCAGTGTTGCAACATTCACAACTTCTGGAGGCAAGTTGCTTCACTGATTAATTGTTCTAACTCTGATGAGTTCTAATTCTGATGAGAATTATTTATTGAAGTTAGAAACCCCTGACCAAAGACTTTCAGCACCTACTATATTTTTATAAACAAATCTAATTCAATATAAGCAATATTCAAATTGTCTTGCAGGTTTTTTCTTCTTCAGCCTACAAAACAGGCAGATTTACCCTCTCTTCTGATCAAACTGGCTTGTTGCCATCTGTTTTTGTAATTTGCTTTCTTATTGTTTTGAGCTGTGTGAAAACGCTCAGTGTGTTGTTGTTTTTTCTTCCCCCATCTAACATTTCTTGGCATGGAATTTATTATCATTGTTAAACATGTCACAATATTGCCTTGAGAAATTTCCATGCCAATATTATCTGACAGAACATTTAGGGAAAGATTACATTTAAGAATCTTGGTTTCATAACCTATGATTATGCTATAATGGTCATACAAATAGTTCTTCAAATTTCTAGGTTCTATCATATCACAAAACCTAAAATGGACACCTAACATAAAAAACATCATCAAAAAAGCACAATAAAGAATGTTCTTTCTGCGCCAACTCAGAAAGCTCAAACTGCCCAAGGAGCTGCTGATACAGTTCTACAGAGGAATTATTGAGTCTATCATCTGAACCTGTATAACTGTCTGGTTTGGTTCTGCAGCCCAACAGGACAGACACAGACTTCAGAGGTTAATTAGGACTGTAGAAAAAACAATTACTACCAACCTGCCTTCCATTAAGGACCTGTATACTGCATAAGTCAAAAAGAGGGCTGTGAAAATATTTACAGATACCTCACATCCTGGACATAAATTGTTTCAACTACTGCCCTCAAAATGATGCTATAGAGCACTGCACACCAGTACAACTAGAGACAAGGACAGTTTTTTCCCCGAATGCCATCACTCTGCTAAACAAATAATTCGCTCAACACTGTCCAACTATTTACAAAGTCTGCACTACTATTACTGTTAATCTTCTCATCACTCCTTATCACCCAACCCCTCCCACTTGTGACTGTAACATTGTCGCTTGTATTCTTATGATTTATATTGACTGTTCCTAGTATGATTTGATTGCTTATTGTACCCTATGACTAGTATTAAGTGTTGTACCTTATGATTCTTGACTCTTGATGAATGTATCTTTTATTTTATGTACACTGAGAGCATTTGTACCAATTCCTTGTGTGTCCAATTATACTCGGCCAATAAAGAATTCTACTCTACTCTACTCTACTCTACTCTACTCTACTCTACTCTACTCTACTCTACTCTATTCTTGACTTATGATCACAATTGAGCCCAAAATGTCTGTTGTTAAGTGAGACAGGTGAATTTTGCTCCATTTTATGACCTTTCTTGCCACAGTTGTTAAGAGAATCACTGCAGTTCTTAAGTTAACAACATGGTTGTTAAGTGAATCTGGCTTCCCCATTGACTTTGCTTGTTGGAAGGTCACAAAAGGTGACTAGGACACTGCAATTGTTATAGATATGAGTCAGTTGCCAAGCATCCCAATTTTGAACATGCAGTGATGCCACAATGGTCATAAGTATAAAAATAGTTATGTCACTTTTTTCAGTGTCATAGTAACTTTGAATGATCACTAAATGAACTTTGTAAGTTGAGGACTCCCTGTACAACATGAACTTCCTTGAATGTTCTCCTTTAGCACACTTGTTTTTGTATGTTCCATTTCTGAATTTCAGATTGCATCGCAGAATTCTGCAGTGCAAATCTTTGGTATTTGTCTTTTTTTTTTTTTTTCAAATTTGGAACCTCCTTTAGTGAAAGCATGAATTTGGGTAGTCGTGTTCATTTAAATTTGTATTTAATTCTTATTGAATTAAAGTATGAAATGACTCATTAAAAATCCATATTGATACTTAGCTAAGTGGGCACTGAACTTACAAACATAAACTTTCATCTTTCTGCTCTAGAGAAATTGTGTATGAAATTCAACACAAGAGAATTAGCCCCTCCTTGAGGAAGATGAGCAGTCTAGAAACTGTGATGACCCAGGGCAGAGATACCAAACAAACACAGTCACAGAAAACAGATGAAGCCCCTTTTATTCCTTCATTTTGCTTCCAAGCTCTGAATATTCTTCACGTAAGACAAAAATCTCCCACACAAACAGTTACAAGAAGAAGGAAAAAAGCAACACAAACCAGGCAAGATAAGGGCTGGAGGATGTCCACAGATAACACACACTGGGAAGGATGCCAAACTCAGAGAGGAACCATAAACTAGAGATATTTCCACGCTTTGTTTCCAGCGTTCGCCCGTACTCATGTCCGTCCTCTTATTCAGTTGTCACAGCTGCAGCCCATGAAGAGGATCAAGGCCCTCTCCTCCCAAGTAGACCATGTCTCTCCCTTATCCTCTCCTCCCGGTGTGCCTTATGATGGAGAGGGGATGGGCCTGGGTCTTCCTCTAACTGCTCAGCTTGCCTCTGCCTTTTCCCAGCCTCCTCCACAACCTCCGGAGCCACACTTCCACTTCCTGTCAGCTGTTCCTCCTCTCAGTCAGTCTCCACCAGGGTCATGACACAAATATCATAAATGCATACATACGCATGTACACACACACAGATACACAAACAACACAATGGTGAAGTATGAATCCTATTAGTTTCTTGCAGGGTTATATCTCCAGATGTGAGGAGAAATCTGGAGAAGAACTTCAAATGCCTAAATATACTCTTTAGGATAAATTCAGCTAGGCATAACTCTGAACTTCTGGGTTCTTGTTCTTTAAAAATTAAGACCACAGCATATGCAAATACAAGAACTGATGCTTAAGTGAAATGGAAGGTGAAGCTGCAAGATGGGTCAGGAGCTAACAAGGAACTTAAAAACTTAAAAGTTGCATCCCATCGAGTTTGCTCATTATCCTTGTTTTTCTTTCCTTCTCTCTTTGCTTTGACGTCTTTACCCTTTAATAGTAGCAGTGATGAGTAAGAAAGGGTTGTTTCAGTTTATTTGAGCTAGACAGATGCTATTTTTATGTAGTATTTCAATTCCGATAACACTCAAACAGCTTTAAGTCATTATTACTTTTTAATGCACTAAAAAAAGAGGCTACTTGGTGGGGAGCAATGGACAGAAGAAAGGGATAATGCTTAGAGTACATAATAGGCAGCAACAAAGCTTTCTTTTTACTGCATGACACCTTGTATATATGATTTCAGACATCACATTAGTCTGTGCAATAGAGCTCACCAAAATGAAGCATTATGCACAACAGATGATTTGCCCACTACAATGTAAGAAAGGTAGATTCTTTATGTAGCGCTACCTTTTTTTCCCTAGATTTTTTTTCCTCTGCTTTTCAGGTTAATGGTCATGCTCTTGAGAGCCTCCAGAGACAGTTGAGTAGTTCCCTGTAATTTTGAAACATTTGGCTCCTGCCTTACTAGCTTCAGACTTTCTAAAGCATCCTTGTCCAGTCTAAGTTCAACATTTCTGAGACATATATTGAACTGGGATACTTCTGATATTTCTAAATCAAATGTTGGTCAATGTTATTAATAGGAATGCCTACATATTACTTTATGGTTCTCCAATTAGTTTCAAACAACAAGCTACCAGTTCAGATAAGGTGAGCATGATCCTAGTCCCTTTCTTTCCTCTAAATATAGATATCTTATGGATCTAGGAAATGTGCCTTTTCCATGGTAGCCCCTGCCAGAGGTGGTATTCAGCAGATTCTGACCAGTTCTGGAGAACCGGTAGCAAAAATTTTGAGTAGTTCGTTGAACCGGCAAATACCCCCTCTGACTGGCCCCGCCCCCATCTATTCTCTGCCTCCTGAATCCCAGCTGATCGGCTGGCTCTTCTTTTGTTACCCTGCACAGAAACAGGTTAGTGGGGTGGGGAGGGAATGGGGATTTTGTAATATCCTTCCCCTGAAGTGGGGAGGGAATGGAGATTTTACAGTAGCCTTCCCCTGCCATGCCCACCAAGCCACGCCTACCAAATCACACCACACCCACCAAGCCATGCCCACAGAACCAGTAGCAATTTTTTTTAATCCCACCACTACTTTAACTTTAACTTTACTTTATTGTCATTGCACCTCATACAACAAAATTAAATGTGTACATTAAAGAAAAACTATAAAAATAAATCAAAAACACATATTCTTCACATTCTATACTATTGAATTAAAAAACCCTGATATTGCATTAATACTGCACTATACAGTAGAACTCAGTATAGTTACTGCTCTGGAATAGAAGCTATTTTTCAGCCTATTTGTCCTTGTTTTTATTATCCTGTACCATCTTCCAGATGGTAATAGTTCAAAATAAGGGTGCCCAGAATGAGATGGATCTTTAAGAATGTTTTGAACACCCTCTGGAGCATTGTCTTATCTGCCACTGTACAATTGGCAAACCATACACAGGTGCAGTAAATACTCTCCATGATGCAGTAGTAGAAGATCACCAGCAGTTTTTCATTCAGTTGCTTCCTGAGAAGTCCCAGGTAGTATAATCTCTGTGGGGCCCTTTTGACCAGTGCTGCAATGTGAGCACCCCAGGTCAGGTCCTCTTTTATGATAACACCCAGAAAGTGGCCACTTGCTCCACTTGATCTCCATTGGTAATCAGAGGCTGGACGTCTGATCTATTTCTTCTGTAGTCCACTATAAGTCCTTGGTCTTATTGGTGTTAAGGACCAAATTATTGTCTCCACACCATGAAAGCAACCTCATCTCAATACGTAGACTCAACATCAATGCCCCCCCCCCCCAGATGAGTTACAGCCCTCTCTAAGTGGTTTGCAGAGTCAACATATTTTCCCCAACAATTTGGGTCCTTATTTTACCAGACTCAGAAGGATGGAAGGCTGAGTTAACTTTGAGCAGGTTAGGATCAAATTCCTGGCAGTGGGCAGAGTTAGCCTGCAGTAATGCATTCTAACCAATGTGCTATCACATCTCCTTTTAAGGAGATGACTGCATGTTAGAAATATGACTTTGCAGCAGGTTTTTGTTGCTTTTAATCTTTTCATGAGTTTAGCTTTATAATTTTAATATGGTTTTGTGCATTTAATATGGTTTTGTACTTTTTATTGGGAGCCACCAGAGTTGGTTATGAGACAGGCATCTACATAAATATTTTGAACAAATACAAGTTATGCATTTAAATAGAAAAAGTCTACATGCATACATAAAACCCACCAAAGCTGCAGAGGATGTACAGAGCTACAAAAGTTGAAATGACCTTGAGAAGAAAAAAGTTACATTTTTCTTTCCATTATGTGCCATCCTCTGGTCACCTAGTAATTTGAGAAATAGGTATGTTGTAAGGTAAAATATATGTTAGATTAGATAAGCATAAACAACTTACTTTTCTTCAAACCATAGCCTGTCTCTCCCATTCTTAAAAATGAAGCCTAATGAATTAATAAGCAATATGATTATTGCTTATAAATACTCCTATACAGAATTTATATAGCATTTAAAGATAGAATCAGAGCTAGTTGAAGCTACATGTAACTGGGGAGCAAACACCAATTCAGCTTTTGTCTGCTCTTTGCTTCTTTAATTAGAAATCTCGTAAGTTATTTTTGAGCTGTAATCCAGAATGATCAATTTCCATTTCCAGATAACTTCTTCCAACTGTTACTTTATCACCTCTTCTACTATTATATGATAGTGAAATGCACACTTTCTTCAGTCTGATAATTCTATTGAGACAGAATATCAGATAGTGCTTAGGGCAAGATTCAAAGAGCGAATAGTGAGATCTGCCCCATTAAAAAATCCATGGCTGGCCTACGAAAGATGGAGGTTTGGACTTTGGGATCTCTTGGCAAGGCTGACGATTGAAAAAAAAATCCTAAAAATCTAAGACATTTCTACTAACCATAATTTAAACATTTAAACAATGTACATTTTCTCAGCTGTGTCTTGGGGATGGAGAATAGAAAAGAAGAGAGTGAAGCATGGGGTAATAATATCATGGATGATAAACTTGTTGGTAGCAATCTCTTAAAGGCATCTCAGGTTTATGGAGGCTTTAAATATTGTGGCAATTCTGTTCTCCATACATCTGTTGCCTTCAGCTTCTCTCCACTCATTCTGTTGCCTCCTGCTTGGTCACTTACCAGCTGGTACTTATTTCTCTGCACATTAACATGCTACATACCTTTTCTTTTCTTTTCTTTTTTCTTTTCTCTTCTTTTCTAACTATGGTAACTAAGCAAATATTGGGTATGCACTGGGTATGCACTTCAAAAATGGCATTTGATTGGTTTAGCTGCCCGCCACTTATATGTTTAAGGTGAAAAGATAAAGGTTTCCCCTGCCCAGTTGTGTACAACTTTGGGAAGTAGTGTTCATCTCTGATTCCTAGCTGAGAGAGCTTGTGTTGTACAAATAGCAATAGCAATAACACTTAGACTTATATACCACTTCACAGTGCTTTATAGGCCTCTCTAAGTGGTTTACAGAGTCAGCATATTGCTCCCAACAATCCAGGTCCTCATTTTAGCTATCTGGGAAGGATGGAAGGCTGAGTCAACCTTGAGCCAGTGAGAATCGAATTGCTGGCAGTTGGCAGTCAGCAGAAGTAGCCTGCAGTAATGCATTCTAAACACTGCACCACCATGGCTCTTAACATGTGACCACAGTGCATGGAATGCTCTTAGCTTCCCACTGAAGTGGTACCTATTCATCTACATGCATTTGCATTTTTTCAAACTGCTAGGTTGGCAGGAGCTGAGGCAAGAACCGGAGTTCAACCTTTCATGTGTTTCTTGGGTCTCAAACTGCCAACCTTCCAGTCAACAGCCTAGCATCTTAACCACTAGGCCATTGAGCCCTCTATTTATATGTTGAGGGATTCTCTTTTAAATTGCTTGGAAGTATTGAGTGGCCAGTGGATCACTGCTGATCTTCAGGAGCATTTTTGGGCTTTGCATCAATACCTTATCCATCCTTGATATTCCCCAAAGTTCTCTGCACCATGATATTAAAATAGTGCAACTAGATTAGGTTAATTTTTTAATGTAAATTTATTTATCCCATGGAGTTCAACATGAGTATTTCCCAAAGAAGTAGAGGATTTCAAAAATACTTCTGTTTGTTATAAATATAAATAGGACATGTATGTTTAGAGTGAGCTTTTTTTCCTAGTTCTCATTCTCATTGTCTTTTGATGTAGAACTTCCTCATGTTGCCTATACTTCTTACCATTTAATTTTTCCTCAAGGACCTAGCAATTTAAATGAAGAAAGCTTTGGAAGGAAGATATACCATGCCAAATCAAAACTTGCCATCTCAGGATGCAGCATTTGAAGGATTTTGCTAATTTTAGGAAGGTAGGCAGAGTTGGACATGGTTAGTACTTGGATAAAAATTAGATTAGGAAATCTCACATGTTTAGACTAGAAAAGGACAATGAGAAGAAAATACAACAACCTAGAGGAAAGTACTTTTGCACTGTTGCCAAGAAAACAAATGGAGGCATCAATTCAATCCCCAGAAGCCAAGCTCAGCTTGAGGAAATTATTATTTAATAAGTGCTACAATATCTGGGTTGCAAAAATAGTGTTGAACTTTAAACTTTAGCTCTTTGTTGCTGTCTCATGATCACTCCAGCAAACTAAGGTGTGGAAACTCTAACAACCTAGAAAACAAACTGATAGATTATTGAACAAAATAGCTTCTGATTCTCACTTGAAGCACAAATGATCAAGCTCAAATTATCCTACTTTGGAAACATTACAAAAGGATTTGGTTCTTTGAAGAAGGCTGGTAAAGGTGGAAAGAAAGAGAAGAAGAACTAGAAGAGGAAAACCAGTAACAAGGTGGATGGAGTTACAATGGTGAGGAGTTAATTGAGAGATCTGAAAAAAATTAGGGATACATTGTCAGGGAGAAAATTTAGGAATAACTAGGAATAAAAAATGACTTAATGGTACATAATCACCCTAACTTTGTTACAGTGCAATAGATAGTCTAATCTATCTACCTATGCTATGAAGCAGTATCCAGATGTTAACCTTAATTATGTTTTGAGGAGAAGGAAGTATCAACACTCAGATGGACACATCCGGTGAATTTTTTAATGTTACATCATGATTTTTTGTGTTATTTTCTTTTAAAAAGGGATTAGGTAGAAAAGTTAGAAGCAGAATTTTATACTTTCATTGCCAGATTACAGGAGTTTATAAAGTTTATTTTAATTATTAGACTAACTAAAACTGGAAAGGCTAAACAGGTTTTTCTCTTGCTAATATGCAAATAAATTGCTTTAGTTACAGAATGGCATTTCTGCTTTTTCTGCTATTGCCATCAGCTACTTAAGTTCTACTGGAGGGTAAATTTCCCAATTCAATACATCCCAAGGCTAATATATGTCACACAACTACTTTATTTATTTGAAATGGCACTTGCTAATACCAAAACCTGTGTGTATGTATGTGTGTCTGTCTGTCTGTCTGCCATGCCCCTGTTAGAATCTGACTCCCAGGGAGAAGAGGAACAGCTGATAGGGAGTGGGCGTGTGGCTCCAGAGGTTGTGGAGGAAAGTGGGGAAGGGCACAGGCTGGCTAGGC
The DNA here is from genome assembly GCF_900518735.1 of Pseudonaja textilis. The sequence continues at coordinate 5,295,480 of NW_020769369.1, forward strand.
ATTCAGAGGAAGACCCAGACCTATCCCCTCTTCATCCTAGGGCACACAGGGAGGAGTGGATAAGGGAGAAATGTGAATGGTGTGGTCTGTGGGAGAAGAAAGGGCCTTGATCCCCTTCATGGGCTGCAACTGTGAGGACTGTTTAAAAGGAAAAACTGCGCATGGGCCAGTGCTGGAAGCAAAGCATGAAAATACTTCTAGTTTGTCAGTTCTTATCTGAGTTGTGATGTCCTTCCCACTGTGTGTATTTCAATATCTGTGGACATCTTCACCTTATTCTGTCTTGTCTCATTAACTGCTTCAGTGTGGTTTGTGGTTTTTTTTTTCCTATTTATAATTTATATGTATTTTGAGTTTGAATGGAAGTTCTTCCTTTTCACAACTGTTTGTGGAGGAGTTTTTTTCTTCTGTCAATGATAATTGGAGCTTTGAAGGCAAGCTGAAGGAATTAAAGGGACTTCACCTGTTTTTGTGACTTTTGTATCTCTATCTATCTATCTATCTATCTATCTATCTATCTATCTATCTATCTATCTATCTATAGTGGTGGGCTGCTGCCTGGTCGCACGGGTTCAGACAATCCCACAATTGTGATCACTGGCTGGGCCCACCTACGCTTGTGCTATCCTTTCTATATATAACTAACCTTCAGGCTCATTTCCCCCCACGTACGCTGCCCGGCTGAGTTCCACATCATGCCTGCTGTTCTCACCAGAGCTGTCTGAGTTGATTAGCTGCATGTTTGAAGCTCCATTTCTGTCCCAAGGGGGTGGGTGAGAGTGAAGCGTACGTGTGCGCTCACAACCAGCAAACCGGTTGGTAATGTAAGTGCAGCCCACCTCTGTCTGTCTGTCTGTCTGTCTATGTATATGTATTTATCTATGTATCTATCTATGTACTGTATGTATAGCAATAGCAATAGCACTCAGCCTTATATACCCCTTCCCAGTGCTTTATAGCTCTAAGTGGTTTACAGAGTCAGCATATTTCCCCCAACAATCTGGGTCCTCATTTTACTGACCTCAGAAGCATGGAAGGCTGAGTCAACCTTGAGCAGCTCAGAACCAAATTCCTAGAGTGAGCAGTGTGTTAGCCTGCAGTACTGCACTCTAACCACTGCACCATCAATATGTATATATATGCATGCATGCACTCACGCATTCATTCATTCATTTCTGTTGTTTAAATGCTGTTTCAATTTCCAAACCCAAAACCTTGAATTGGTTTATCTATCTTTTAAAAATTACCTTTTCTCTCAATCTCATCCCCATCCAAGGCTAAAGAGAGTGATTGGTTTTCTGCCAGCTAATGTTTGATGAAAAAGGAAAGGGAATTTGATCTCTCATTGTATGAATCTGACTAGGTAATGATGTCTACATTCACCACCTGGACAAACTCAACCGAGAATGCAGAATGGGTGTTTTTTTGTTTTTTCCCTTTCAAATTATGGAGATATATGGCTTAGGCGTGCTTTTACTAATGGATTGGATCTTAGAGGTTTCCTGAGATTTATTCATTTAAATATTTATATGTCCTCTTTGCATAAAACATAGCCAAGACAGCAGGGGAAGAAGGGCGGCGGCGGCGGGGGGAGACATTTCTAAGCAACAGGTTTTTGCATCACTCAGGGTCACCCAATTTGCTTTCAGAAGCAAAACAAACAAACAACATCACATTTACATGATGTCTTCTGTGCTCTTTGTTGGCATATAAGTTACATACCCATATATTCCTATAATAACAATGTTTTTTTTATTAAAAGAGTGCAGAGAACAAGTATATATTCTTCTGATAATCCCATTTCCACATAACAGGCAGAAGTTTATTTTCAGGGATGAAAGAGATTTCCTTAAAATAATTTAGTTATTCGGAGCCTGGTAAATGTGAAAGTCGGATAGTAGTAATTGGTTAGGGAATGGGTATTCACAAGCAGTCCATTTAAAATAAATGAATGAAAAGAAAAAAATACAATGAAAATAAAGGATTTTTTCATAGAGAGGAGAGGGCAGGGTTAATAAGTTTATTATAACTGTTTGTGGGGAGAGGATATATTTTAGTGTATCTCTCAATTGATTTTATCCTTCTAGTTGTGCACTTCAGACACAAAAACAGGTCATAAAGCCAGGCACTGAAATTTATAAAATAATTTATACTATGGCTAGAAGGGACATTCATTGATTGTCACTGTTCATATTTATTTATCTTCCACGAGTTCTTTTATGTTCCTCTATATCACCAAATTACATTATTTAGCCATATCAATTAATTAAATACATTGAAAAAAGTTCTTAACTGGATTAACTGGGTTGTGCATGGACAAAACCAGACTCTCAGGCACACAAATGAACAGGTTTCCCACTATTCTTCATGCCACCGCAACTGTTGCCATAGAATAATTCACTCTGTTTCTATTGGACTTTAGGGGTGATTGAGTTTGCTCCTAGCGCTCAATAGAACAGTGGAAGAAAAGGTATCTTTAGATTTATGCAAACCGAGAGGATCAATAGATTGCCTTGCACATGCTGGAATCATTACTTGCTTAAAAGAAGAAGGTTTAAAAAAGGGCAGGGAAGGAGGAGATCCACAGACCTTAAACATGTTACTTCAATGAGATCATTTTATCTTTAGGGCTTGGTAGGGGCCATGACCATGCTACCTGCCCTCGCAACATGATCAGTGAATTCCTCACTGTGATATGCAGTGACATTCAGATGAAAGAGATATCAAAAAGTCTACAAGACAGAAGAGAGAAGAAATTAATGGAATTGGTATTTACAAAAACATTTAAAGAATAATCTGTGCCACATGCCTTGTTCCCTTTCTTCTTTACGCTTATCCATAGTCTACTGGCATATCATATTTTTTTTCTGATCAGGCACTGTTAGTATAACCTTAGTTACACTATCATGATTGGTTGCAAAGTCAGCCAGATGTTTAGATTGGATTTGGCATTTTTAATCCACCTCTTGAGTCCTTCCCAAGGATCTGGGATATGCAGATGATGTTGTTTGATGATATTAAAGGAATCACTGCAAGATGTAATCTGTTTCAAATAAAACTGCATTTTGCAATTGGCTAATAGTGCCATTGTCAATTATTACTTCCAAATCATAAGAAGAAAGAATGTTCTGTTCTCGTGAGACAAGGTTATGCTCATTCCCTTGTCAAATGAATTTGGCATTCACAGGGAATGCTTGAAGTGAATTCTAAACCTTGTGATGCACAATATATAACTAAAATATTGCCTGAATCTGAATGCAAATTGCTTTCTTCACTGCGTACATGCTACAGTGAACATAGCCTGGTTTATCTTCAAGGGCTCACCCTCCTGGTTTCCATCATCAGTTGTGTGAAAGCAGAAACGAGTCCATCATTTCATAGATTGAGACTTTTTTCTTAGATAGGTCAGAAGCACCACAATGTTGGAAGAGAAACTTTAGGGATATAATTTGTAAACTGAAAAGAACTAATGACCATCAGTTGGAAGAAAAAAAGTATAGAAAACTCTAAACCTAGTGGCCATATGGATTTGGGTCACATGGGCTCAACTATAACAGAATAACAGAACAACAGAGTGTGACTTTGGAAGTGATCTTGAAGTTCTTCTAGTCCACGGGTGTCAAACATGCAGTGTCACATTGCCATCACGTGATGTATTGTGAAGTTTTTTCCTATATGGAGCTGGGCTGGCCATGGCCTGTGCATCATGTACCTGACCCATGGGCCACCAGTTTGGCACCCCTATATCTAATCCAACCCCTTGCAGGAGACCCTAGACCATTCCAGAGAAGTGGCTTTTCAATCACTTCTTAAAAGCCTCCAATGATGGAGAATCCACAATTTCTGAGAGGTAGGCCATTCTGCTGGTTAATTGTTCTCATTGTTAGGAAATTGCTCCTTAGTTCTAGGTTGCTTCTCTCCTTGACTAGTTACTTGCCTTGCCTTCTGGTGCTTTGGAGAATAGATGACCCCCCCCCCCATCTCTGAACCAGATGTCAAGTGTGGTGGAGAATAGTATCTTGTCAATAGTCAAAGTACCCAACTTTATTTGTCAATGGTATGGAAGAACCATCTTGGCATTTGCCTCAAGGAACGTGGTACATTTTTGAGTGATACCATGCAAAAAAAGTCTTCCAGAGTGGACATCATCTATTCTTTTCTGAGAATAAAGCTACTAGGGATCTCTGATAAACATTTTCCTAAAAAGACGAAATACATAATAATTCATATTCTAACTGCGGCCAGATTAGCATTTGCCCAGTGCTGGAAATCATCCCGTTTACCTACAGATCAATTGGTCATTCAGAAAATATGTGACTGCGCAGAAATGGACAATTTAACCATAGCTCTTAAAAATAAAGAGTCTTCAGCATTTGATAATAATTGGAATGCATGGTATAATTGGTTATATCAGAGATAAACTGTTTAATGAGCATAAATAAGCATAAATATCCATAAATAGCGATAAGATGTGTATATTTAAAGTAAGGTAGGAGAATTGGATCTTGTAGACTGTCAAAAAGAATATTTGTCTGGTTTTAACGTATTTCCTTTTTTCTTCCGTCTCTTTGTTTTTTTTGTTTTTTGTTTTTCTCTCTTTTATACTTCTTCTTCTCCTTTTTCGGTCGCAAGATCGAGCGTTTTTTTTTTTTTTCCTCTCTCTTTCTCTTCTTTCTTTCTTCTTTTTCTCTCTCTGTTTCTTATGTAATGTTGTTATGTTATTTTTTTAATTGTAAATTCAATAAAATTTATATGAAAAAAAAAAAAATAAATGGAAAAAAATAATCACATTCAGTATTTTTCAGGGTTCGTATGATGACTGACTTTTGAAATTTGGTTAAATGTATGGTAGCAGGGAAGCACTGGCTCAGTGGCTAAGATGCTGAGTTGTTGATCAGAAAGGTCTGCAGTTCGGTGGTTTGAATCCCTAGCACCGTGTAATAGACTGAGCTCCCATTACTTGTCCTAGCTTGCTTGTAAAAATGCAAGTAGAAAAATAGGGTCCACTTTGGTGGGAAGGTAACAGCATTCCATGCACCTTCAGCATTTAGTCATGCTGGCCACATGACCACAGAGACGTCTTTCGACAGACGTCTGGCTCTTTGGCTTTGTAACGGAGATGAGCACCACCCCCTAGAGCCAGAAACAACTAGCATGTATGTGTGAGAGGAACCTTTACCTTTATGGTAGCTGTGAAAGAGGCATGCTTGTAAGCACTTCTGCATTGTATGGTACAGAATAAGCTTGGGCTTCACTCAGATTAGTGCAAATTTTCTCTTAATTTCTCAGCTTTGTTTTCTATACCTGAATGCTCTCAGGAGTAGGACTGTATAATGTCAGAGTGCCGTGCCCTGAATAAAAATGACCATGGCCACTGGGTAATCCTAATTTTTAAATGATTTTCAATTATATTTTAATTTGTATTGTTGTAGATATTGAATTATGCCATGTTTCTGCCGACTTTGTACAGGGTCTTCATTTGCATTTTATTAGTTTTTATTGTATAAGTTTTTTATTTGAACTGTGTTTTTTAGTGTGCCTTATTTTAAACTGCCTGGAAAATTACAGTTACTATGCATTTTAATTTTCTAATAAATAAATAGTATTTTTCCATGGATAGGCTTGCCCAGTAAATATGTAAAAGGCTATGATTTATTTACATTATGCTTATAAATCATAAAGAAACTTTTTCACAAAGTTTGCTTTAAAAAAAATCCTGTTTTTTGCTAAAATAACTTGCCAGCCCATAACTTAAACTCTTCGTATTGAGTCACAAAATGCTCTGCAAAATACTGAACCAGTGTTACTTTTGAGTAACTTCTGAGGCATATGAAGGATATGATGAAAACGCTGCTGCTTTGTCATTTGCCTTCCTTGATTCTTCCTTGAGCCCCCTTCTGTAGATATGAGATTTCCATTTGTTCTATCAGGATATTGGAGGAAAAAAAGATCGTTTGCAAAATCTGATTTTCATCTCCTGGATTAATGTGATTCTTAATTCTCCACCATTTCCTCTACTTCCAGGATGTGCTACAGAAGAAATCTGCTCAAAATCATGTATTTATTTTAAAAATATATTTAGAAAACACATGTTATAACATATAACAGTTTGATGTGAAATTGTGGGAAAGGATAGGTTTATGGTGGGGCCAGTTTGCTAAAAGATTGCAATGACTTACAAACTTCTAATTAAATTGAGAGTGGTACTTGAGCAGTTCAGTCTTAGGATTGGAAAGGGTGTATTTAAGGAGGATAAAAACACCCAAATGTTGAGATTGATATGACCTGAGGTAGGCAGGAAGGAGCTCAGAATCTACTTAATGTGGAAATGAAATGATGCTAACCATGCTTTCTAGCCATAAATAAGGAAGCAACTGCTGGCAATTTAACAAGGAGCCTTAAAGAAGCTTTTTATACTGCAAACCCTGGCGGGTAAGCAATGAAAATATGAGAACCCGCAGAAAGCCGCACTGAAGTTTCAAGAGTCAGTAATAACATATAATAATTGAAAGGTCAGTAGTGTGGTTCTACTACATCACTTCTATGCTTAATCTGGTATCTACAAACTCACATTCCTGTGTTAGCCTCAGCTCCAGAAGAGCATATTAATCTTGAAAAGTGAATATGCTCAATAGAAAAAAACAAACAATGTACGTGAACAGTCGGTGCTTCACAAATAACACTTTCAAGAAGGAATCTTCTAGACTGTTCAGCTAAATTATTCACCGGGAGTAACCGTTATTTGGCATTACACATATCAACTGCTCAGCCATGAGACTGAAATCATGTTTACAATAATTAAAAAATATGTACGTGGATTTGTGCTTGAATATCCTATTCTGCCCCAAGATTAAACTGTACATTATAAGGATAGAGTTGTTTTACGTGTTCTGGTGATTACTGCTGGGTAAACTATGCCCAGGAGAGGTGTGGGAGCTCACTATTCTTCTGTATGCTTAGAGCTTCTACACACATTTAAGAAAACGGTGGGAAAGTCATTGCTAATCAGCATTTGCTCTGCATTTATCCAATCTCAGTTTCAGTCCCTGGCTTATTCCGTTAAAATAATGCATGCAATACATCAATAGGGAAACTTTTATCTCAGACCTTGGAGAGATAGAGCCTGAAGAAATAAATGCAATGTTCTTAAGTTCATTATGTTTCCTTTTAAACACTTTTCCTTTCATTGATGCATTTATCTTTTTTAATGCAGCTGTCAGAAACTTTAAAAGAGGGATTCTCTTTGTCAAAGATTATCTAGATCTATTTCAATCAAAGCTTCAGGGCAGTGTACAACTTTGGCCATGTTGCAAACAACCTGTGGCAGAGCTGCCACGAGGGGTGTGTGTCATTCTTTTACTCCCAAAGGAACTTTTTCAAGAGGCAAACTGGACTTTCTGTTTTTTTTTTCTTTGAAGATGTTTTGCTTCTCTCATCCAAGAAGCTGCTTCAGCTTCTTGGATGGGAAGCTAAACATCTTCCAAGAAAAACAAAGAAAGTCCACTTGCCTCTTGAAAAAGCACCTTTGGGACAGCCATGACCTGGATGGCTGAGAATCTCCACAGATATTATTTTACTTATTTCTCTTAGCAATTTTCTGTATCTACAACCATGGAATCCTTTTAGGGATGAGAGGCACCGTTTTTGGTGGGTTTCCTACTTCTTCTGTCATCAGTTCTGGTTGTTCTATGGACATAGTACCATGGTCAGTTTCAGGAGGGGAGATGCTATGTCACCAGCCCTTCACTTGTGGAGTACCTTTGGGTTCAGTGCTTTCCCCCTTCTGTTGTACATCTACATCAGGGGTCTTCAAACTTGACTGCTTTAAGACTTGTGGACTTCAACTCCCAAAATTCCTCCTCCAGTCATGTTAGCTCAGGAATTCTGGGAGTTGAAGTCCACAAGTCTTAAACTTGCCAAGTTTGAAGACCCTTGATCTACATGAACCCACTATATAAGGTCATCCATTTGGAATCTGGTATCTTCTTGACCAGGGCTGTCCAGACAATGCTGTCAATGCCCTGATGTAGTATCTGGAGGAGGTTTTGATCTGTGTACGGTGGGTCATACTGAAACTCCCTTCTGATAAGACTGAGTAGTTCTACTTACTGGGCCCTCCAGGATCTTTCTGATAAATTTTCAACTTGGCCTCAGATGGGGCTGTATTTTCCCATTCAAGCTAGTGCACAATCTTCCTGGACTTACACCTCCTGTTCAAGGAGCAGGTGGCAGCTGCCTTTGAACACACCCATTTGGTGTACCAGTTACACCCTTTCCTACAGAGGAAGGATCTTCAGTCAGTCACTCACACCCTAGTCATCTCCCAATTGAATTGCTGCTGGGGATTCTGTGGGGCTCCCTGATAGCTTCCTATAACTTGGAAGCGACAGCTGGACATCTGGACATCTGAAAAGCCCTCCTTCATCAGTGGGTAAAATTCAAGGTGCTGGATATCACCTATAAAACTCTACATAGTTTAGATCATGATTATTTTAGGAACCATCTACCTCCAACAATTTCTGTGTGTCCTGTCATATTGAGCAGAGTGAATGTGTTCCAACAATATTATTCAATATGACCTAGGCAGCATGCTTTCTTTGTTGTGATGTCTGCCCTTTGGAGAAACATTACCTTCCTAGAGATATTTATGGAATGACTGAAGACTATAAAAGTTGTGATTAGAAGGAACTGATCAGATCTTCAGCTTAAATAAACAAAGAAAACCAAATATGAAGAATTAAGGCAACGAACAAAGATAACGGCACTGAGCTGAGCTTGCCTGGTCTCAAAAAGGGTTAGAGATGGTTGCAACTTGAATGGAAAACATATAGGAAATCCTATTGGAAGGATAGGTAGAGTGGCACATCATCATCATCATCTTCATCACTGGAAGCTTTCAAGAAGAAACTGGACTGCCATCTGTCAGAAATGGTGTAGGGTCTCCTGTTTGGGCAGAGGGTTGGATTAGATGACCTTCCAACTCTGTTAATCATCAGTCATCAATCATCATCCTGGAAAGATGGGTCAAAGAGTCCATCTATGTTAAAATTGAACAGCCCTTTCTCAACAGAGGGGGAGGGATACAACACCACCTATCTTCTGTTTGCAACATAGTCCTTTCAGCACTTACAAGATGGTTCCATGCACATGTGCACAATTCAGGTGACCCTGAGAGCACAAATAAATCTCCAGGTGGCCTCAATGACTCTCAGAAATAATACTAATGACCAGATGACTGCAAGGAATATAAATGCTTCCATTAACCACCATTCAGTCAGAACTGAAGAAGCTTCTTGGATGAGAAGTGAAGCATCTTCAAGGAAAAACAAAGAAAGTTCTGTTGCCTCTTGAAAAAAGCAACTTTGAGATGTCCTGAAATAAAGTAATAGCAAATATTAAATATAGTTTGTTGCAATTCACATTCAAATTTAGTGAATACAGGTCATCCTCAAGTTACAACCACAACTGAGCCCAAAATTTATGTTGCTAAGTGAGAAATTTGTTAAGTGAATTTTATCCCATTTTACAACTTTTCTTGCCACAGTTGTTAAGTGACTCGCTGCAGTTGTTAAATTGGTAACATGGTTGTTAAGTGAAACTGGTTTCTCCATTGATTTTGCTGGTCAAAAGTTTGCAAAAGGGGATCACGTGACCCCTGGACACTGCAACCATCATAAACAGGAGTCAGTTATCAAGCATATGAATGGAAATCATGTGACCATAGAGATGCTGCAGTAGTCATAAGTGTGAATAATGGTCTTAAGTCACTATTTTCAGTGCTGTTGTAACTTTGAACGGTCGCTAAACAAACTGTTGTTGTAAGTCGAGGACTTCTTGTAATAGTGAATTTCAACATACCTTATGGTTTCATTTGTATGGTTCATGTGTATATATACTGTATGTGATGACCCAGAGTGTAACACAAACGTATCATAATCCAAAACGTAAATAAATGTCATTTAATGCCTCCAACTTGTCCCCACTGTTCAATAATTCTCAGCTGGAGATAAAACTTACTCAAAAATAGTCTATAAAAGAAAGCAATACAGTCCGAGCTTAATGAGAAGATAGGGGTGAAATTAAAAAAACCAAACAAACTACAGTGACGAAATTTCCACAATGGACTAGGATAAGCAATTACCAAATTCAAGGAGATAACAAGGCACAGTCTGTTGGAAGGATGCCAACCAAGATAACTTTAGCCCAAAATTAAACATGCTTTGCTTCTTCCCAGCTGCAACTAATGAGGGGGATCATGGCCGCTTCCTCTCTCCTAAGACAAGTTGTTTCCTTCTCTGTTCCTCCCTACGTGTCCTAGGATGAAGAGGGGATGGGCCTTCCTCTGACTGCCCAGCCAGCCTCTGCCCTTCCCCAGCCTCCTCCACAACCTCCGGAGCCACACCTCCACTCCCTGTCGGCTGTTCCTCCTCTTCCTCAGAGTCCGACTCTACCAAGGGCATGACACTATGTGAGAAAGAATACTTATGAATTCTTGTCAATGGCTTGCTCCAAATGCACTAAGAAAATGTTTCCTCTAGTACAGGGGTACTAGATGAACTCAAGGCCCGGGGGCTGGATCAGATCCATGGGATGCTTAGATGTGGCCCACAGGGCTGCCCTGAAAATAGCAAAAGGAGCAACCTACAGTGCCTCTGCCAGCGAAAACGGAGCTTGCAAGGACCATGAGTGCCCCTCCCCTAGCCCTATTTTCATTGGTGGAGAGTTACAGGAAGTCATCACAGCCAAAAACAGAGCTCGGGAGTCCATTTTTGCTGGCAGAGCACTCAGGCCACCACAAGTGCCCCCCCAACACAAGTGACATCATGCTGGCCACACCCATCCTGGCCCCCAAGGTCAAACACAACCCTGATGCTGTGATGACCTGGGGTGTGGCACAAAAGCAACAAAGTCACAAAAATAGGTAAAGTCCCTTTAATGTCTCCAACTTGGCCCCCAATGTCCAGTTATCCTTGGCTGGAGATCAAACTCTTCCAAAAACAGTCTACAAATGGAAGAAATGCAATCCGAACCCAAAGTACAGATAAATTAGAAATAGAAAAACAAACATAAACCACGCTGAAGTAATTAACATGACAGGCCAGGATAATAAATTGCAGACTTCCAAAAGATAACAAAGCACACACAATTGGGAGGACCCCAACACCAAGATAAGCCTCAACCAAGATAATGCAGGCTTTGCTTCCAGCAAGGTGCTGTGTGCAAATGCCCTTCTTTTATTCTGTTCTCCCAGCTGCAACTAATGAAAGGGATCAGGGCCTTTTCCTCTCCCATAAGCCATGTTGCTCCCTTCTCCATTCCTCCCTGTGTGCCCTAGGATGAAGAGGGGATGGCCCTGGGTCTTCCTCTGAATGCCCAGCTGGACTGTGCCCTTCCCGCATTTCTTTCACAGTCACCGGAACCACAATCCCACTCCCTGTCAACTCCTCAATCTCCCCCTCAGAATCAGATTCCGACAAGGGCATGACAGTTATGGCCCTCAATGAAATCAAGTTTGACACTCCTGATCTAGTATGTGCACAATATAGTGCAAGCAATGCAGCAGAACAAAATCACTCATATATGCGAGGGTGGCTTTGGGGATGGTGAAAGAAAGATGAGAGTAATTTTTAGGAATGGTATTCAAGTCTACAAAACCAATTTGATCATTCTAGGCAAAGTAATTGAAAACTTCAGCTCTGTCTTCAGCCTTCCCTTCCATCTGAGTATGTATATATTCCCCAATTAATCCTTTGCCAGAATGGATTTTATTCTTACATCCACACTTTCATCACACAGATGGAAGCTTGATGGAGTTGAACAGTGATGGGTCAAAGGTCACTGGAGTGAGGAGCAGAGCAGAAATTTCTACATTTTTCTTCACTCAGTAATATTATTCCCTAATTAATTATTGAACAATTTTGACTAAATATCCTAATGCAGAATTATCTTCCCTCTTTCTTTCTTTCTTTCTTTCTTTCTTTCTTTCTTTCTTTCTTTCCTTCCTTCCTTCCTTCCTTCCTTCCTTCCTTCCTTCCTTCCTTCCTTCCTTCCTTCCTTCCTTCCTTTCTTTCTTTCTTTCTTTCTTTCTTTCTTTCTCTCCCTTTCTTTCTTTTTTCTCTTTCTTTCCTTTCTTCCTTCCTCCTTCCTCTTCCTCCCTCCCTTCCTTTTTCCCTCCCTCCCTTCTTTTCTTTTTCTTGTGGATTTTTTTTAAAAATTCCTTATATATTTTACTATGCCCTTTTTAAAACAATGTGTGAACTTGTCTACTTCATTCATACATTAATATAAATCAGATTAAAACCTTTGCTTTTTTTCATAACATCGAACCTGATGGAATAATGCATTTTATGGCTGCATGTTTTGTTGACTGCTAGTTGAATGTGTAGCACAGGAAGTTGTGTTATGTTGTGCAAGAAGAGTAACTTCATAATAACTGTAATATTTATAGAAGAACAAGCAGTGTATAATGATAGCTTTTTGGCCATATGCATTCTACCCAACATGCTCTTAGAAATTAAGTCCTAGAAAAGTAGGCGGTAGAAATTATATGAAAACAGGAAAACATTTAAAATTTGCATTATTTATTAAACAATTTGAATATAATTCACCAAATTTATATGCATACACATAACTGGGTGTTTACACATGAACGCAGAGAGCTGAATTGTTTAAAGAATGACAACTACAATTTTCAGTGTTTCTATTTTGCTTTTTTCTTGTAGAGTTGTATTATTTTATAAACTGACTTCACCAGTCCCCAATAATGTGTTTGTGGTCTTTTTGAAAAATCAATGTTAGAATATAACACTTTCTTATCAAGGCTACAGAGATCTCTGACACTATTTGAAAACTGACTTTCTATATTTTAATGAGTTTCTAGTTGTCCATAGTTTTATTGGAAAATATTAACATTCATCTAAATATCTTACCTGGGACCTCATTGATATCAATGTAATAAGAGCTCTAGTTTAACATCTGAGTAATAAAGTTCTCACAGGGGATAGTTAAAAAAAATATTAACATATGTCATCCATGGAATCAAAGCCCTGCCTCTTTTTTACATACTCTAGAGGGGAAGAGAGTTGTCTCTTGACACCTCAATGCATCCTCATGTGGACATCTCTTGACGCTGTATATAACACTACTAATAATCAATTCATCAGTTGAATATTTATTATGGTCATAGATCAATAAACAAAGAGCAGAACCAGAGTGGTATTCAGCAGGTTCTGACCAGTTCTGGAGAACTGGTAGCGGAAATTTTGAGTAATTCAGAGAACTGGCCAATACCACCTCTGACTGGCCTCGCCCCCATCTATTCTCTGCCTTCCAAGTCCCAGCTGATTGGCTGGGTCTTCTTTTGTTGCCCTGCACAGGATAACGGAGCTGGAAAGCAGGTTAGTGGGGTGGGGAGGGAATGGGGATTTTGCAGTATCCTTCCCCTGCCACACCTACCAAGCCACACCCACCAAGCCACACCATGCCCACCAAGCCACATCTACAGAACTGGTAGTAAAAAAAAGTTGAATCCAATCACTCAGCAGAATATTTGATAGTCAATATTTAGCACAAGCATGGTTTACAGAAAACAAGTTGTTGTAGGTACTCTACCAGTTTATTTCGCATGTCATTCCAAATAATAGTAAGATTGAAAGATTGCTTCTCTGTGTTAATCACCTGTAGGCAACCTGCAGTAATGATGACAGGATATATTGCTACCGGATCTTCTGTCTCCTACTGCTGCATTCAGTTTATGCAATGCTCTTTTGGAACTAAACCCTGCAGTGTTCATAAAGCTCTGTTATGGCTTTAGGCAGCAATCATGCTAGCAGATCAAAGAGGAGCATTGTGATAATGTACCTGCAGTGGAGATAATTTTCAGTTATAGATAATACTCTTTCTATCTCAAATTCCCCAAATCTCAATGCACATCATGAATCTGTGTATGTTCTACTCCCCCCACCTTTTTTTCCCCCTATTTTTGTATTATGTAGAATTTAATAACCTTCCATTCAGAAGCATTATAGGGTACTGGACCATGTTCACATAGGTCAGATCTTCATATTTCCAGAATAAAGACTCTGGAACAATTATTTGTTTTGATTTGATAAGTAACTCATCTTATGATTTGTTTATTCTGCATAAATATGTGGTATGTATTTCCACTGACTGACCATCCAGAATTTAGTAGTCATTATGTGCTGCTCATTCTTTCATTCTCACAAAAGGGCTTTGTATAGATATGCTTAAAAATCTTTCTATCAGTAAGTAGATGGATTTTTCCCTTGCATTTCTTTTTCACATTAAATTTTATCATGCTTTCTTAAAAACCTAACCTTAACCTGTTCTGTATTTTGTGAATTTTGTATTTTAAAAATTGCATGCTGAGAACCTTGTTGTTCTGATCCAGCTCCCCAAATACAACAAACCCTCTGAAGTTAAATCAATGATTCCTTTATTAGGAGCGCCAGCAGCCCCAGCAAAAAAATTTCTCTCTCACCGCAGGCTAACAAATCTATCTGGCAGGGAGACGAATAGTTGTCTGCCACATCTATTCATCTCTGTCCCCTGCCTTTTACCTCCACTGCTACGGTGGAGCTTTGCTAGCAGTGATGGCTCTCCTTTCCCAAGGATTGGCTGACGAATTTCCACTGCTCTCCTCTCCTCTGCCTTCTGCACATCCACATGTCAGACATTGGACCCAGCTGTTCCTCCTCTTCCTCATCATCTACCTCCAGACCTGGAGGCTGTTAACTCTCCATCTGAGGGCTGACAGATGGCTTGAGCTCCACTTATCTCCACAGCTAGGGTGGAGCTTTGCTAGCAGTGGTGGCTCTTCTTTCCCAAGAATCGCCCCACGAATTTCCACTGCTCTCCTCTCCTCTCCTCTCCTCTCCCTTCTCCACATGTCAGACACTGGACACAGCTGTTCCTCCTCTTCCTCATCAGCTACCTCCAGACCTCAGGGCTGTTAACTCTCCATCTGAGGGCTGACAGATGGCTCGGGCTTCACTTCTCTCCCTCTCCCTCTCTCTCTCTCTCTTTCTCTCTCTCTCTCTCTTTCTCTGCAAGCTCCATTCTCTCTTCCCCCTTCGAGCTCTCAGGTTGCCTTAATGCTGACCCTGACTCCCATGCTTCCTCCTCAATTGATTTGGCTGCTGGAGGGGCCAGTGGCCGAGAGGCCACAACACTTATATCTTCATGTTTTTGATAGCTACTTGTCATGCTCACGTTGCCCATCTCCTGCCATAAATGTCAAAGAAAATCCATAGATTGTATTCCTTAGTTTCGTCACCAAAGGCCTCACTGGCTCCTTCAAGTGAGGACAGACTAGCAAGATCTTCACTCAACCAGCATAGTTGTTTAGCGGGATCATTGTTTGGAGCTGTCCAGTTTTTAAGGCAATGTCTTTCCTATCCCAACTTTTTCCAAATCACGTGTGGGAAGCCACCTCCCTTCCCCCATCCTCTTCTCTTCTTCTTTTTCTTCAGCGTTTGTCTCGCGCTCGGGCGAGGTCCG
>NW_020769369.1:5311398-5330561 GCF_900518735.1 Pseudonaja textilis
CGCATCCAGGGGACACCACTTGGAGGTGGCAGACCGCTCGTCCCCCCCCTTCCCCCATCCTAGAGAATAAAATATTTGCGGGGATGTTAAAAGAGGAAGGATAGAATATTTTCCCCAAAGGAGAAATGGAGAAAAATCTTAATAAAGGCAGAAAGCAGCCCCAGTCTTCCTACCATAGGAAAACAGCCTCATGCGGAAGTTTGAAGTGGCTGGTCTTTTGGAATGGAGATTTTCTGTTCATTCAGAAAGAGTGGGCCAATCTATTCATAAGCAAAGAGACTCCAAATAAGAAACACAATTAAGCATGCCAAAGCTGACAAGATTAGCTCAGACAAACACCTAGGATTTGCATTTCCCCTTTTGCCTGTAGAGCCATCCATGACCCCTACATGACCCCATAGGATCCGGCAATAGCCATTAAAATATTAAAGGACACATTCTTATACAGGAACAGTCATCTCAATCACAAAGCCCCAAATAATGTATAAAAGCCCACCTATCCCAACCACATTTTGTCAGCCACCTCAGAAACGTGCTGCTGTCACTGAAGTTTTGGCATCCAAATAACAGAGACCTTCTTTCCTGCAGCCAGACTCAATTTTATTTCCAGCATCTTTCTCCCAGCTTGGAACCTGCCTGGATTTTTCTTTCAAAACAGGGAATGGATAACTTGAGAAAATAATGTCAGGCTAATATTCAGAAAATGGAAATCAATAGTTTTAACCTATCCTTGGGAAGATTTGTGAACCAGATTTAAAACTGAATGGCTCTTGGGAAGGCTTTCATTTATCTATTTGTATCTCCCTAAATTGGCTTCTGATCTTGCTAGGATAGTGTGTGCAGAACAAAAGATTAGCACAGAGGGCAACAATTCAAATATAGGTAGACCTCAACCTACAACAATTCATTCAGTGACTGTTTGAAGTTACAACAGCACTGAAAAAAGTGAATTACAACTGCTTTTCACACTTAAGACTGCTGCAGCATCCCCATGGTCACGTGGTCCAAATTTGAATACTTGAATATTGGCTCCTATTTATGATGGTGTCAACTAAAAAGATCCCCCTTTGGTCTTTTTAGCTGCCAGAAAAAGGGAGTGGCAGAAAACAAGGCATTCTTGAAATGCCTAGATAGCAACTCAGCAGCTCAAAGTTGTTGGAGCATAAAGATGGTATTGGAGAACATGATGGATGACTCTTGGAGACTGATGTGTCCTATTGGAGAAGTCATGTCCAGGGGGTGGGGGGAAGACCAGGGTCAAGGGGGAAATGTATGATGTGATTCAGTACCAGCTGCACCCAGCCACGCACCAACATGGCAATTTCTAATAAACCAATTTATTTTTTCTGAGATGCGGCTAGAGACTTTTGCTTTGAAGGAGGGTGATTTGTTGAAGCCCTGACAGATGGTTGCAGTGTCCTGGGGTTATATGTTCAGCTTTTGCAATCTTCTGACAAGCAAATTCAATGGGAAAACTTAACAACCATGTCACTAACTTAACAAATGCAGGGATTCACTCAACAACGGTGGCAGGAAAGGTCATAAAATGAGGTAAAATTCACTTAACAGTTGTCTTACTTGGTAACAGAAACTTGGGGCTTGATTATGGCTGTAAGTCAAGGACCAGCTGTATACATTCATTTTGAGATGCGACTAGGATTTTTGTATTCTCAGCAGTGGCAGCAGACCGACCTTGTCAAAGCTCAGAAGCCAAGCAGAGTTTAGCTAGCCTGGCTAATGCTTGGATGAAAGACCTCAGGGTGGGGGAGGTCTCACTGTTTCCATATTGTTGCCAGCAAAACTGGATGAAAATATGCTTGTAGTTATCAGGAGTCCTGCTCAACTCAAGGGAGTGTTTATCTTTGATTTGCCTATAGCATGAGCAATATAAAGAGTTTCTGAGTAGATTGTCAAAAAGTTTTCTGCCAGTTTCCTGAAACCAAACAATCACCTAGTGGCAGATCCGGTGACCTAGAGGTGGAGCTCTTGCCTCACAATCAGGAGGCTGTGAGTTCAATCCTTGATAGAGGCTAATATTTGGAGTAGACTCTCCTGCTCGAGCAGAGGGTTGGACTAGATGACCTTCAAGGTCCCTTCCAACTCTTGTTATTCTATGATACTCTATGTCCTGGTGAAGAAGAGCTGCATGCAAGTTCATACAAATAATGTTCCAATATTTGAGGAGCTGCCACAAAAAAAGACGAAGTCAAACTATTTTCCATAGCACCCGATGGTAAGAGAAGAAGCAATGGATGGAAACTAATCAAGGAGAGAAGAAATCTAGAACTAAGGAAAACAATTAGCCAGTGGAACAGCTTGTCTTCAGAAGCTATGGGTGCTCCATCACTAGAGGCTTTTGAAAAGAGATTAGACAGCCACGTTTGAGTAGGGGGTTGGACTAGATGACCTCCAGGGTCCCTTCAATCTCAGTTATTCTGTCCTGTTCAAGGACAGAATACTAGGAATAGAAAGATTATGCTAATTATTTTATGGGTTAGTTTCTCAAATCTCCATTTATCTGTTTGTATTGTGGTTGTATTGTGGTTCCACACATTTTAAAAATCTGGGCAAAATCCTGGTCGCATCTCAAAATATTTTTTTCCCTGCATCTCTTTTCTCTAATTGTACATTTAAAAAGAAAAAAAAATGCTTAATGTTCTTTGGATTCTAATAAAACCCTTATTTTGAGAAATAAGGGTTTAAAACAATATTTCTTCTTCTCCTTAGTAGAACGTTCAACTACTAACTCACAGTTTGTCATCTGGACATGCTGAGCACAGATTCATTACCAGGAGAAGAAATCATGAACAATTTTACCCTGCAGAAGGTGCTTATTTTCCATTTGGCATTCCTGTGGTTAAGTCCCACACTACGCTGAAAACAAATGGAAAAAATGAAAAACCAAAGTCAAATATAAACTACCGTTCCAGATGTAAGCATAATTCATTTGTCTGGGTTGCATAGAGAGCAAGCAGAACAAAATTGTTCTCCAAATAGTCACAAAGTAGAGCAATGAAGGCTTGAGGCTAACATTCTCCCAATATTTGATGCGAAACAAAATTATGCTTTCCCTTCATGGTCCCAGGAATGGTATTGTGTCTGGAATAAATTGTGAAGACAGGAGAAAATAATAATGGGCAATTTATCTATATAGGAACAAAGTTAGTTTGCTATCCATAATCCTGCTGGCAAATTCAAAATAAAGGTGAAGGTAAGGGCTGAGAATATAAGAGATGAGGTTGGGGAGAAAGGAATTAGCAGATCTCAGACTATTGAGAATATATATGTGTGTGCGTGTGTGTTTTCCAGCATAACTCTGGAACGCCTGGAGCAATTTCAACCAAACTTAAGACACAGATTACTTACCCTCTGGAAACAAATATTGTGGGGGTAAGACACCCCTAACACCCCTCTGGGGTGTGTGTTCTGTTAAGATACAGCCTATTGTGTCTTAAAATGACTTCTACCGTACTGCCTTAAAATGGCTTCTACTATACAGCGCTGTGGAGTTGCCATGGTAATAGCTACTTGTTGAGGGCAAGAAAAATGAATCTTGTGAGTTTACCAGACATATGGCATAGGGAATAAAACTGTTACAGAATCTGGTAGTCCTGCTAGAAATTATTTGAAACTTCCTCCCAAAGGGCAGCAACACAAACAGACCATAAAGTGGTCTGCATGGGGTGGGGGTGCATGGGGTATCTAACAATGCTTTGAGCTCTAAGCACATTGCATCTCTGTAGTGGGATAGTTTTTATTTTGTCTGCAATAAAGATGTTAACCTAAGTTATGCATGGGGGGATTCTTGACAAGTCAATTTAAGGTAGTCAATTGTATGGAATTGAGGGTTAAATGCCTGGAGACCTGTGTTTTACTGCCAAGCAAGGGTATGAAGTTTGACTGTATTTTTTAATAAAAGAAAGAACATCAGAAACAACATACTTACAATATAACAAAATAATAGAGTTTGAAGGGATCTTGGAGATCTTCTACTCCAACCCCCTGCTCAGCAGGAAACCCAATAGCATTTGGGAGGAATGGTTGTCGAATCTCTTTTAAAAACCTCCAGTGCTGGAGCATCCACAACTTCTGAGGGCAAGTCATTCCATTGATTAATTGTTCTGTCAGGAAATTTCTCCTTAATTCCAAGTTGCTTCTCTCCTTGTTCAATTTCCATCCATTATTCCTTGTCTGGCCCACATGTGCTTTAGCTTGACCCTTTCCTCTCTATGGCAGCCCCTCAAATATTGGAAGACTGCTATCATGTCTCCCCTGGTCCTTCTCTTCCATGCCCAGTTACTGTAATAGTTCTTCATATGTTTTAGTCTCCAGTCCCCTTATCATCCCAGTTGCTCTTCTCTGCACTTTTTCTAGAGTCTCAACATCTTTTTTATAATGTGGTGACCAAAACTGGATACAGTACTCTAGATGTGGTCTTACTAAGGCTTTATAGAATGGTATTAGTACCTCACTTGATCTCGATTGTATCCCACTGTTAATGCAATTTAGGATTGCCTTAGCTTTTTTGGCTGCTGCTGCACACTGCTGGCTCATATTTAGCTGGTTGTCCACTAAGACTCCAAGATCCCTTTCACAGTTACTGCTATTGAGCCTGGTTTCATCTGTCTATATGTGTACTTTTGATTTTTCTTGCCTAAGTGTAGGATTTTACTTTTCTCTACATTGAATTTCATTTTGTTAGATAGGGCCCAGTGTTCAAATCTGTCAAGATCCATCTGTTTTTTTCTTTTTGTTTGAAGTTTGTTCAAAAAATGTTTGGCCAAAGGGTTTCCTCTTTTAAAGAGGCCAGAATTTTACCACTTGGTTAGGCCCTGCTCTCATTTATGTGCAACTAATAGATGGATGCCAGATTATGATTTTAACGTAGATTTTATTTGTTATTATTTTATTCTAGAACTTTTAAATGAATACTCTTTGAGCATTTTTAATTGAATTAGTCTTTGACTGTAATAAATTTGATTGACTGGTTGAACAGTCAATCAAATTGACAATCTTCATTTCTTATTTTCCATACTTTTTGTGTGTCTGGATCTGGTGAAATTCTTCTCATCTGGGAATATGACATTTTCATGAGTAAGATGTCCGCAAATAGATAGATTGTTCTACTAAATGAATGTGCATTTGTTCCTGTTGATTCTACCCTGAGTAAGCGGTCTGTGCAAATCAAGCAATTTGAGCTGATGATTTCATTGGGATTGCTGAGTCAAACTCTCGATTGAATTAGATTGAAGCAGCAAAACTGATAATCTGGTTAGATGCTTTGGGTCAAATTGGATAGTAGTGTCTAAATTGGGTCAATTCAATTTGAAATGATGCAGATACTAAAATACATATATACATACAAAAGCCACAAAAATCAGTCCAAATTGCATCAAATTGATTTTTGAGAATCTTTTGAATTGAATTTTTTGAATTTGAGGCTTTGTACAACACTAGTATAAATCCTATTCTGCTATTCATTTAAAGAAGGATGGGAAAGTTGCAATCCCAGATAACGTGTAACATCGATTTTGATATCTCCCTTGGTTTCCTCTCTGAAGACAATGCTGTTTAAAAAGCAGTGGTACATCTTGAGATGGAGAGATGTTGTACAACTGCAAGATGTGCCTTGAAATACAAGTTGCCTCTTAAAGTTGTGGATACTCCAACATTGGAAATTTTTTAAGAAGAGATTGGACAATTTGTCTGAAATGGCATAGAGTGTCCTGGGTTGTATTAGAACACCTCCAAGATACCTTCCTACTCTGTTATTCTGAAATAAGTTGAAGACTTCCAGTGCAGGAAAGCTCACTCAGCTGAAAAGCAAAGAAATAAAAACTTAAAGAAAAGACGGGAAATTGCCAAGTTAGTACTGAAATTATGAAAAGTATTGTTTTTCCTATGCAAACAAAATTGCATAGGAAAAACAATACTTTTCATAATTTCAGTACTAACTTAGCATGTACTATTTATATACATATACTGAAGTGTTTTGCATGTTGGTGTATGTCATTTGGTAGTGACAGAACAGATGTTGCTGCAAGAAATTCATGACTTTGGATAACACTAGGAGCATTAATGTTACCATACGACTGCTAACATGAGCATCCATACAAATTCAGCCTTCTGCATCAATACATGAGGATTAGCAATTTTGCTTACAAATTGTACATCAGATGCTGTTATAAGGATTTCTCTGAAAGGCCTTCAAAGATCACTCATCTTTTCCACCAATGATAATTCCAAAATGTCCCTCTGCAAAGTCTGCTGGAGGTGGATTTCTTTCTTTGCTTTACAATGGCTGATAAAACAGACATTTTTAATGGAATTATTTCTTCATTTTTCAGTACTGAAATGCTGCCTAGAGAAACAAGAGAACTGTGGACATATATATATTTAGTATCACATGTACTTGTATAAACCCTTGGCAGGATTTAAAGATCTTAAGTACAGATGTGAGCATAGGCTCCAGATAAATATAACTTTATAAATATCAAGAAGCTCATAGCTTTCTCCTACTTTTGCTGTTATTGCTGCACTTTCAGGTTGCTCAGGTAAGGATAATGGGAAAAATGCAATCTTTGTGAATTCCAGTTCGTTGACTTTATCTGTACCTCTTGGACTAATGCACAGATTAGAAGCAATGCTAGAAATTTACATCTCTGCAGATGCTTTACAACAATTAAAAATAAATAAATAAAAGTATATATCAGTGTTAATGACATGGACTAAATTCATGCAATAAATACACCCAATGATATACACTAAGTGCCTCCATCAATTTCTCCTCAGATACATTACATTTCAGCAGAATAGACGCTCTTTAAAAATAAAATGTTTCCTTCCTTCTCCTTCTTCCATTGACAAGACTGGACAAAAGGGTCATGTAGATAGTTTAATTAGAATTTCTCAATCTTAGCACTTTTAAGATGCATGGATTCCAACTTTCAGAATTCCCATGGCTGGCTGAAGAAGTTCACATATCTTTAAATTACCAATATTGAGAAACACTGATCTAGATAGTCTCCCCCAACTCTGTAACAAACACGCAAAACCAAAGATTCATAAAAACAGAAAAGCCCTTGGAATCAGACCAAAAGCCCAACTCTTTTCAGCATCCCATCCATACAGCGATCCATAGCACATCTATGGATGAATCATGAATCAAGCACATGAATCATACAACAGCCTAATGCTTATGTTCATCTCTAAATCTTTGTTGCAGTCCACATTTCTTCTAATGCTTATTAAATTATGTAACTCATAAGAGAGCAATACTCAAGAATTAAAAGAAGAAGGAAGGCAGAGCTGGCGTCGCGGCGGTACGATGGGCGATCTCAATTCTCCAAGATTGCCGTCGATATCTCAGCTGCTGGTCGGTCCCCACGGACCTAAGCTGTCCCGAAGAGATGGTGATTGACAAGGGCATGTCCTGTTGATCCCAGGGACACCACAAAGTCCCTGATTGATCCAGGAAAAGTCCTTTTTGCTGGCGGCAGAGAGGCAGCCTTCAAAGCTGCTGAAGCTGGGACAGCTCCAAAACGGAAGAGATTGGAAAGAAAGTGTGTCAGTTTGGTGAGATGAACTTTTACTTATTATTTCTCAGAGAGAACACCCTGAAAAAATTAAAGTGGACTAAAACTGAAGAGAAAAGAGTTTAAGTGGTGTGATAAATTGTCAAAGTGAAATTTTTTTTTTCTTTTTTCCCCTTTTTATTGGAATTCAGAACTTGGCAAAGCTGTTTAACTTTAAGCTGGACTGGTACTTTTTAATCTTTTTAATTCTGTTTGTATTTCTTTCTCCTTTTTTAAAATAACCCTTTTGAAAATTCTTTTTTGATTAAGACTCTTCTGCTTGATTTAAGATTTATTTTTCTCCTTTTTTTAAAAAAAGGGGGGAAATACTTTTTCTTTTTTAGTTCCTGGTGGTAGATTGAGGAGGGGGAAGTGAAAATGAAGGAAAATAAGTAGCACTGCCACCCAGAGGCTTGGATACATTTTTTCTTTTTTCTTTTCCTTTCACTAGTTTGTGTTACAATTAAGGACTCTGAGCTTTGTATTGGAAAAGATAGAGATGAACATGGCAGTTTGTTTATTCATGTGCTCATTTGTGAACAGATAGCTGGAGTCTGGAGTTGAAGTTGAAAGTAAGAAGACTGAAGTCACCTTGAAAAATGCTGAGCTGATTTATCAAAGAGCCTTGGATATTTGGCGGCAGAGGCTTGTCTTATATTAGAATTGCTTTTTACCTTTTGCCTCCCTCTCTAGCCCACCCACCCCCACTAGTTGGGCTTTTTTTTTTGTCTTTAATTGGATTTTGACTTTTTAAACCAGGAACCAGAATGTAAAACTTTTATTTTGGTTTTCTTTTTGTTTATTAAGAGGAACATACAGAATATTTCTCTTTTCTTTTTTTCCCCTTTTTTATCTTTGATTTTTTACTTTTTATATTTACCATTGCAACTAATTGGATTAAGGTATACAAGTGCCTGAAGACTTTCTTTTTCCTTTTTTCCTTTGGAGTGGCAACTGTTTGCCTTTGGTTTTTTTCCCTTTTTTTTTTCTTTTTTCCTCTTTGCTGAAATAATGGCAGAAATATTGGCAGAAGCACTGGAAATAACTAAAGAAAAGATGATGGATGGGATGGATGAAGTGTTTCATGTCTATATAAGATGTGCAATGAGGAATAGACTACCAAAAGAAGTTCACATTAGATTTACTAAGAAGATTATTAAGACACAGATACTCCAGGTGGCAAGAGAGAAACCACTAAAATATAAAGACAAAGAAATTGTGGTGCTGAAACAGATACCAAGAAGTGTAAGAGAGATGAGAAGAGAATATTTATTCTTGACTAAAGAGTTACTTAAAAGAGGAGTAAACTACAGATGGTTGATGCTAGAAGGCCTCTTGTTCACTTGGCAGGAACAAAGACATAGAATTGACACAGTTGAATTTGGCTACTAAAAGAAGGAAAGTATTTCACAAATTAGAAAAATTAAAATTCGATATATTCTGCTTACAAGAGGTACATATTAAAAAACAACATGAATATATACTAAAACAAGAAAAAATAGGGAAATTATTCACATCGCTGGCACAATTGAAAAAAAGAGGTGTGGCATTATATATTAAAGAAACAATTTTGGCAGAACTAATCTACACAGATGATGATGGAAGGATTCTGATGGTGGAAATAACAGATAACAGCATTAAAACACTTTTAATTGCAATTTATGCACCGTATGATAAACAAGAAGAATTCTACATAAAATTACATATGAAAATAATTGAATTGGACAGTGTTAATATTTGTATGATGGGAGATTTTAATGGAATAATTAATGATCGGATGGACTATAAAACACAGAAAACAACAAAGAAAGTTAGAAAGATACTACCAAAATCCTTCCTTCAAATAACAGAAGAATTTAATTTAAAAGATGCATGGAGAGAGGAAAATGTGGAAAGTAAGCAATACACTTTTTATTCAAACAGGCACACATCCTGGTCTAGAATAGATAGGATATGGATGTCAGCAGAATTATTGACTAATGTACGACAGATTGAAATAGAAGCAAGCACTTGGGCAGATCATAATCCAGTGTCAGTTATTTGGAAAGGATACAAGAGGAAATCTAGATGGATTTTAAATAATATGATATTAAAATAAAAAGACTCTAAACAGAAAATAGAGAAAGAACTTGTTTTCTTTTTTAAAGAAAATAGAAAAGAGGATACATCTTTACAGAATCTCTGGGACACGATGAAGGTCTACACAAGAGGCTTGATAATAGATTATACTAGGAGAAGAAACAGAAAACAGAAAGAGACATTTAAGACATTAGAGGCTGACTATAAAAGATTGGAAAAAAGATTTACAGAAGTCTCCACAAAAAAAGACATTAAAAATAAAATGGATATAATTAAGCATAAAATGGGACTAATCAGGGGTGGGATTCTACCAGTTCACACCTATTCACTAGAACCTGTTGTTAACATTCTAAGCAGTTGGGAGAACCGGTTGTTAGAAGAAATTACTGGCCTAATCCTGTAAGGAAGGCAGGAAGGAAACATTTTGGTGTTCCTTACAGAAACTGCCTCTCCGTTAACCCTTATATTATTATAACCCTTATTATATTATTTTTGGTAGGACTAGATTTCCTGTCTCAGGAACTTCTCTGGAGTTTTTTCCCCGTCCTTTGCTGGTACTTTGCTTGTGTGGAGTGACCATTCAAAGTTACAATGGCACTGAAAAAAGTAACCTATGACCATTTTTCACACTTACAACTGTTGCAGCATCCTCAAGACATGAGAGGCCAGGCAAGGAGATGTGTGCCTCGATGCCAATAACATGACCACCAAGCCATGTCCACCCAGTCACATGACCACCAAGTCAAGCCCACCACCTAAGCCACACCCACAGAACCGGTTGTTAAAAATTTGAATCCCACCCCTGGGACTAATGGAAAAAGAGGAAATTGCACAAAAATTTAAAAATGCCAAACAGAATTACTTTGAAGATGCAAACAAACCAGGCAGATGGCTAGCTTATAAACTGAGAAAGGAAAGAGAAGCAAGAAGGATTAATCAATTGATAAATAAAGAAGGGCATGTTTGCTATGGAAATGAGGAGAAGAAAAAAATTACGACTTGCTGCTGGGATGGCATGCCTTTCTCTGGTATAAGGGAATTAAAACACAGGGGTATTTTAGAAGACATTATATTCGAGAGGCATTGTTTTTGAACTGGGAGAAGATAAAAAGACAATATTACTTAAAAATTCCAACATGGATATCAACTATTGAAGCTTTTTCTTATCCAATAATATATAAAAAGGAACAAACAGTTAGATATGATGAGATACTGAATGAAAAGGGAGAACTTTAATCTATGCAAGCCTTGGAAGAACAAGGTGCAAAAATGAATTGGTTTTCATATTTGCAAGTACAATCTAGGTTTGATAAAGACTCTAAAGCAGAAGGTATTTATGATAAGTTGACTGATTTAGATAAGTTTTTGATGGGTACTGATGAAAAGGTAATTTAAAAACTTTATGGACATCTATTAGAATTTAAATTGGAGGAGGAACAAGTTAAAGAAACGATGATTGCTTGGGAGAAAATTTTGGATATGAAAAATGGCAAAAATTGTGGTCTCAAAATTATAAAATGACAATGTCAACTGCATATAAAGAAAATTTGTATAAGATGTTTTACAGGTGGCACCTACCCCCAATGAGACTTGCGAGAATGTTTAATAATAAATTGGATACATGTTGGAAATGTCATCAAATACCTGGTTCATATTACCATATGTGGTGGACATGTTCGGACGCAAAGAAATATTGGACTAAAATCCACACATGGTTGGAAAAAATGAAAAAACAACATATAGACTTTAAACCAGAGATCTTTTTATTGGGAGTCATATGGATATATACAATAAAGAATTGAAATATTTGATTGTAAATGTTTTAACAGTGGCTAGAATTGTATTTGCAAAGAACTGGAAAAATGACAAAATACCTATGCAGGAGGATGTGATTAAGAAAATTATGGACTGTGATGAAATGAGTAAACTGACATTTGAAATTAGAAAACAAGAAGACAAGCAATTTTATATGATATGGGATTTGTTTTATCAATGTTTGGATAAAAAGACATGGTTAGGTAATAGAATAGATAATTTTGTTATAAAAGCTTAATAGATTGATATAAAATATAATGTAGAGATAGATAACCATTGGATGACAGCATAATACAATATTGATGGAATAAATAGCAGGATAATTAGTAATTGATAAATAGATAAGCATATGTTAGTTTGACAATGTGAGATTGATATAAATTGTGAACAATAATTATGAAAGGATCACACAAAAGATTCTAAACCAACTGACACACTGTATGTACAAAATGGAAGATGGTTTTATGTTTTTTTATGTATTGTCTGTGCATGTTTGTCTTAAAATAAAAAAAAAATATTAAAAAAAATTAAAAGAAACCATGACTGTAAATAATGACATTTTATGAGTTGCATAATAATTACATATGCTGCTCTGTGAATCATCATTAGAGCTTAATACTACTAATACAGTAAGTAACGCCTGCTTTTCTAAACTTCACTATAAGACAAATTTGTTTAACAGATGGATTTTCCTTTAAAAGGATAAAATCTAATCATTGTCTATTTTCATAGAATTCTTTGAATTGGTTCCTCCCAGAACCAAGTTCTAATCTGAGTATTTTCTATTCAATTTCCCTCCCTCTCCCTCTCTCCCTCCCCCTCCTCCTCCCCCTCCTCCTTTCTTCTTCTTAAGAGACCAAAGTGTGGTTTATGGTAACAAACTGCAGTTGTGGTTAGGACTTAAAGAGAGGACATTAGTAGGCCTTTCCCTTCCAGATTTTGCTTCACCTGGTTATCACATTAGCCTTTTAATTTCCAAATATAAAGAAACTACAACAAAGAAACAATAATGAAGCCCCCAAACTTATCAGAATCACTTCATATTCCTCTTGAAAGTAAATCGGAGCTGTCTAGAGTTAGTTGAAAGATGGGTGATTATATAAATGTTTTGAATAAAATAAATTTCAGCTTTGAATTTCAAACATTGCATAAGTTTCTTACATAGGGAAAAAGAGCTTCATAATATGATAAGTGTTGGAGGAGATACAGGGTTACTATGAAGAAACATCTAGGAGGAATTATCATTCCCTTATCCTCCTCTTCCCAAACACACATGCATAGACATTCAGATGTGATCCTTTACTCAGTTTTAATGTCAGTAATGCCTATAATGTTAATGGATTATGGAAATGGATCAAGCACACAGGCCTCCTGGTCCTAAGTTGTTTGGGTTGTAAAACTCCTCAGTGGTGATTATCTTAAATGCAAGAAGAAAAAGGAAACATTCAGGATAGATAAACCACTTATGAATTTGTGCTAGATGATTTATGAGTCCCTTAAGCAAGCAGAAGCAGAGAGAATATGGACTTGGGGAAGGGGGAGGAGAAGGATTTATTTTAACATCTTCTTTTCATCTTATGTAAGGGGAAAATTGGGTGGTCATATATATATTTAGACATCACCATGAAGTTCTGGGGTCCTCCACAGACCTGGAATTAAAATTATCACCCTAAGGATGCTGCTAGATTTTCCAGAACTTAAACATGTTGCTTCCTGAGATCTCAAAAACGCAGCCTCTCTGGGTTCTAGAGCAGTTTGGGTTCTAGAGCAGTGCCATAGCTACGTATTTTCCCCTTAGCTTTCCTTCTGTTCAGTTATTGCAGAACATTTATACAGCTGTTCCAGGATATTTGAAGTGGCTAGCTTGTTTCTTAGCATCAGCCTTCCCAGGTAGACAGGAAACATAAGCAGATGAGCTTGTAATGCTACACTGACAGAATCTTGCAAGTCTGGAAGGAAAAAGTCTGCCCATTCCCTGTCTCCTTTGCTGCTTGAGAAAGTAGGGAAAGTATCTTGTGACCCTCTTGTCCTGCCACTGTCCAGTTATGGTCTCTGCTGTCTCTTATCTGACCATTTCATAGACAGCATCTCTTTCCCATACTCCATTACACTTCCCTACCATCCTGAACTGTTACCTATTATTACATGTTTGATTGCATGAGTGGGTTTATATATTTCTGCAATAATGTATATGATTGGCATAATTTCACTGACTGGCATTTTTGGTGCTAGCTTTTTTCCAGTTTCGCCTCAGGTATATTTCTGATAGCCTTACTGAGGGCATGTCAATTCTGTGTCAATAGACTGTTTTTTAGACTAGTTTGCCCTTGGCAAATTTGTCAAATTGACAAAGTATAGGTATATGAAATAAATACATTTTTAAACAACAAAGTAGCAGCAGCCCATTGGTGTGGAAAGATAAACTTGGTATCTCCTAGGGGAAATATTTCTAATTTCAAATATTTTAGTTTAAAACTGTATTCAATGGCCTTTTCTATCCTTCATTTATTTCAGAAGATTGAAAACTGCATACTAATGGATGTTATTTTTTTTTTGCAAGCTTGGGCTGTTCTGTTATGACTGCATTTTAACGTAATAAATTCAAAATAGTTCAAAGAGTTATTTGTTGTAAAACAACAAAAATTGAAAAAATTGAATTTTGAGTTATGGAATTTTTGTTTTACATCCCAATATAAACAAAAATAAGTTGGTGTTAGTCCTTGACAAGTCTTTGATTGGGTCTTTGTTTGTGCCTAATCCTGATTGATTGTTTTGGTGCTGCTTCATACTTCTTTATTCATGTCAGTTCAGTTTTTGGAGTACTGATTCCTGATTGGTTTTTTCTTTGTGGTGATTTTAATCTGAGCAGCTGAGACCTGATTGGATCCTTATTTGGGTCCTGCTTTTGGTATGGCATAAAGTTAAAAAAGCCTATTTGCCTTATGCCACCCCAGGATTTTGCCCCAAAGGAAGACCAACCAGGAATCAGCTTCCAGAAATGGGCAAATCAGAAACTTGCCTGGACAAGGACCCAATCAGTACTCAACTGCTGAGATTATCAACCAGAACCTAGCATAAAGAACCAATCAGGAACCAACACCACCAAAGTACCCAATCAGAAACCAGCTCTCAATATCCTGCATTAAATAACAAACCATCATAAAGACAAGTCTGGTCACCTGGCTATAAAAACTGGAGTCCAGTCAATCAGGTCTCAGTTGTCTGAGATCTATGGAGCATACCATCTTGCCTCAGAAGATGTCTGCTACAACTGCTAGTAAAAAAAATCAGGAAATCTGCTTTCAAGACTATGGTCACTAAACTCTGAAGCTCAACACTGTCCAACAGATACTGATTGTAAAACCCTACACCAGTATAGATGGTGCAATTGCTTCTGATGGAGGCACTTAGGCTGAATGTGCAATGAAAGGTAAGTGAGAAAAGTACTCATGGTATCCTTTATAGTATCTCTCCTTTTATTTATTTTTTCACCCTTAAAAAAGCATGGGACAGGAGGCTTTTTTGCAGTGATGCTCACAGAGATATAAACCAATAAAAGGAAAAAGAAAGTGATGGTGGTGGGCAGAAGACATATGGCATCTGTCTTTTAAAGTATGCAGGTCTTTTGAATGTATTTCTATCTTCATTTGCAGGAAAACAATTTATCTAGCTGTGCCATGTTTGTAAGCTTCTGTTGTAAGCAAGTTTCTGAATGTGTTTGGAGAGCTGAGATTTATTGCTTTGCCTAGCATGAAGTTTGACAATGATAAAAGCTCAACAAATCTTCCTGACCTAAACCTGCCTAGGGGTCTTTGTATTTTTCAATATGTCATGAAGATGGCACAATATACAGGGTACTTGAGCATGCTCAGAGTGTAATAAACACCAAAATGTCAACAAGACAACCTGCTAAATTCTTAGTATTCATTCAATCTGATCTTGTAGCAAATTTATCCCAGAGTTTCCTTTAATAAAACCTTTATGGAAATGGAATGGAATAAAGGTATAGAAGTTTCAGTGATTGCCTTTAACTTATACCTGAACGTATCTCTGAGCTTGTTCTTTTTCTCTCTTTTTCTTTTTTTAAAGGTTAATCTCCCTATAAACTGCAAAGGAAACTGTTCATTTCCTGATAATGCCCAGGAAAGAATGTAGCCAGGTTATACATTTCTCTCAAGCTCTGAATCCAGTATTATATACCCCAATCCAGAAGAAATGAACACTGGTGGCCCAACTCCTTTCTGTATAGACAGAGGTCTTCATTCTATGCTGCATGAATATTGGGGTCAAGGACAACTTGCTGCGGCCAACTCACCATGGCCAACCTACTGTGAGACAACTCACTGTGAGGCAAGAGTTACACTAATATCAAAGAAATGGTGAAATAGAATAATTAAATAAAGGATGCTGAAGGAAGGACAAAATGAAATAATAAAAATTAAAATAACAAAAATTAAAATATTTTTTTAAAATAATTAAATTGAATGGTTGAATTGTCCCACGGCAGATTGTCACATGGCAAGTTGACCATGACAAGTTATCCTGCAGTGAGTTGGCCATGGTAAATTGCCCCATTACATGTATACTGTGTAAAGTTATCAAGTGAAGAATGCTTTCAGTTTTACTAAGGCAAAAATATTGGAGGCATTTGGTTGCCACTTTATTTTCCATGTGCAATTGTACAAGCTGGTTCCCACCTCTGAAACATGCTTCAACGAGAATAATTTTCTTCTGTAAGAACCCGCCCACCCAACAATTAGGTACAGCTTCCACTCCTCATGCTATCACTTTCTGCTGAACACCCAATTCCCACAGCACTGTCTTATGCCTAAGGATATTTAACTATGTAGTAAGGCTGCATTACTATTATCCTTCTCATCTTTCCTATTAACTTCTACTATTGGTATCTTATGATTATATCACTTTGTTATTTGTGTGTATGTCCACTGAGAGCTTATGCACTGGAGACAAATTCCTTGTGTGTCCAATCATACTTGGTCAATAAAGAATATGGTATATTGCATTGTATATTGCTTTGCTGGCATATACTATTGCCTTGTAGGTTAGTTGTAAGACAATTTTTTTAACAGCAGTGCCCTGAATAAGCTATAGATCTCGGTGTCTGAAAGCTTCTCTCTGGGAGCCTTTCTTTTGATTTTTCATTCATTTATTTTATTTGTTCACACCCAAAGGGAAAGAGGGTTGTATAAAGAGCATGCCTGGAAAAATCTAAGATAGCGTAAAAAGGGATGCTAATAGCTTAGGAGAAAGAAGAAAGAAAATAATTTTGGCAACATAGATTTTTCTCTACTGTTTCCACTAATCATTTAGTAGAAGTTAGGCTTTGTGTCAGATAACCCCACTCCTACCTCTTCCTTGCATTTCTGCAGGCCAAGCTTAGACTCTCCAAATCTTCTTTGCTGCGTTTGTGAAGGAAACATCCATATATTTTTTTATCAACGCTTTGCAACAAAGCATGGCTTAGCAAAAGTGACAGGGAAAAGGCTCTCTCTTTTTGCTATAACGCTAGAAAGGAATACAGGAGCAGCGACTAGCTGGAAAGATTCATGTTATTTTAGCATCAGCAAATGGATTTAGCATCAAACAGACTGGCTGAGAAGGTTTAAGTAATTTAAAGATGCTATGAGCATCCAAGGCAAAGCAAGACAACAAAAGAAAGAAACAGTGGTGAAGCAGGATTGCAGAACTAATAGATTTATTGTGCTTAACTGCTAAAGCCAGAGTGCATAAACCTGGCAATTCTGTGAAAATCTCCTATGCGACCTCATATAGCTTTTAAGCTATATGACATCCCAGCCAAGACAGGCAGGTCAAAAAAAAAAAGAATATAAACAGCCAACAATCTTCCCTCCTCCCTCTGTGATGATGCACTAGTAAAGACATGTCTGTAGAGAAACAACAAAGCTTGAGGAAATCAAATAATACCTCCTTCCTTCCCTTCCCTTCCCTTCCCTTCCCTTTCCTTCCTTCCTTCCTTCCTTCCTTCCTTCCTTCCTTCCTTCCTTCCTTCCTTCCTTCCTTCCTTCCTTCCTTCTCCTTTCTCATTTTCCCTTCCTTTTCCCTTCCCCTCTGCCATCCTTTTTGAATAAAACTACAGTACTTTTCTGATCTTAGAGATGCCATTCATTACCTACCTTCAGTGGTGGGCTGCTGCCGATTTAGACTGATTCTAGTGAACCGGTACAAACGACAATCCATTGGCCCCGCCCACCTGCTCACCTGCCCCTGTCCTATCCTGTCTTACATTTCCCTTTTTTGCAGCTCAGCTGATTCACAAGGCAAAGTGGATTACCACATCACAGCTGTTCTATTTACCAGGGAAGGCTAGAAGATGAGTTGGAGAGATTCAAATTGGTGTTGATTGAATGCTGCAGGTGCTCTCACAGAACCGGTTGCAGCCTACTACTGTCTTCCTTCAGTTTTCACACTAATGGGCTTCACCTATTTTTTTTTATCATCACAATTAAATCTGCTTCTCTGTTGCTATCGATGTACTATTAAAGATCTCTTACCTGTTTGTAAGTTTCAAGTAACCCAAATGGTGGACTATAGTGCAGAAAACTTTGAATCAAGATACTTCACATACATTAACTTAAAGAATGCATGCAAAATCCAGGACTCACTGCTCCCATATATTTGAAATTTCAAGGTTCTTCACACCAGTAGAATTTGCTTCGTTGTGGCCTCTGCAGCACTGCTGTATCCCATTGTGATTGCAACACGCCCTGTCAATTTCCCAAAAGCAAAATCAATAGGGTAACTGGCAGAAAGTCACCTATACTGCTTTTTGACCGATTCAATGGTCTATCAGTTTCTCTGTTTAGGTAAAGGAATATCTCTAAAAGGACATAAGACATAATGGATCATAGATTGTCTACTGTTGTACCATATTATTTTAATGAAGCATTTATTTTCACAACAAATAAGATGTAACCATGGATTGTGCTAACTAAGGCATAGACTTTCTCTGCTGAAATGAAAGAATGGCACCCAAGTAAGGATTGTGATGACCTAAAATGAAAACTTCCCTTAAAACAGCATGTATGATGGTGCAGTTTTGGTATCTTCAATGCATTGCTATGGCAACAGAAAACTGGAAGGACAAAAAAAAATAATGCTACCAGATATGATTTTGTGTGTGTGTGTGTGTGTATTCTCTCATTGAAAGTGCAGAAATGGTTTTGAAGAATATTCTTCAGAATATTCATAGCCATTTGTATCTGACATAAACAATTCTCTTTACAATAAAATGCCTCAAAGGTATATCTATGCATTGTAAAATTAGCTCACCTTTTAGCTTGCCTGTCAAAAGGAGGGAGGGGAATAAAGATTCAATTTTCCCCTGCCATTTCCCTATCTAAGGACTGCTCCCCCCACCCCCCCCCACCACACACATACAAATACACACTCCCAATTCCTTTCCTTGGCTTTCTCAGCATCTTCACTAATCCTTTTCTTTTGGGGTGCCAAATTCCTGCTGATCAGTCCTTGTGACAGACAGTGAGTAGGATATTTTTTGTTAGAAATAATTGAAGTCATAGGCAGAAGTAAAAGTACACAAGAACATGTTAAATTCTATTTTGATATTTGCAACAATACGAGACAAGGAAAACCTCGGTTTGATGGACCTTCCTTCCTTCCTTCCTTCCTTCCTTCCTTCCTTCCTTCCTTCCT
>NW_020769369.1:5330571-5401846 GCF_900518735.1 Pseudonaja textilis
CCTTCCTTCCTTCCTTCCTTCCTTCCTTCCTTCCTTCCTTCCTTCCTTCCTTCCTTCCTTCCTTCCATCCATCGATCAATATGCAAAAAGATAAATCAAGTGCATTCTGCACATTCCCACATATATACATTACGATTAATCTTCCCATCCTTCCTTTCACCCATTTCCTCCCACTTATGACTATATGCCTGTAACTTTGTTGCTTGTATCCTTACGATTTTTATTGACTGTTTCCTAGTATGTATTGTACCCTATGACTATATTCTATTTACTATATATTGTATGACTATATAACCTTATGACTAATATTAAGTGTTGTACCTTATGATTCTTGACGATGTATCTTTTCTTTTATGTACACTGAAAGCATATGCACCAAAACAAATTCCTTGTGTGCCCAATCACATTTGGCCAATAAGGTATTCTATTCTATTCTGTTCTATTCGATTCGATTTGATTCGATTCTATTCGATTCGATTCGATTCCATTCCATTCCATTCCACTCCACTCCACTCCACTCCACTCCACTCTACTCCACTCCACTCCATTCCATTCCATTCCATTCCATTCCATTCCATTCCATTCTTGTATTCTGTTCTATTCTATTTTATTCTATTCTATTCCATTCCGTTCCGTTCCGTTCCGTTCCGTTCCGTTCCATTCCATTCCATTCCATTCCATTCCATTCCATTCCATTCCATTCCATTCCATTCCATTCTATTCTATTCTATTCTATTCTATTCTATTCTATTCTATTCTACTCCATTCCATTCCACTCCACTCCACTCCACTCCACTCCACTCCACTCCACTCCACTCCATTCCATTCCATTCCATTCCATTCTATTTTATTCTATTCTATATGAATATACCCACATCAGCCAAAGTGTACTTCATCTAGAGAAGGACAGTATTAGTAAGACTTTGGTTAAGAAACATGCTTAGAAATGGACCTGATGCTTTCAGTCTAATTTGGAGGTCTTGTCAACCTATACTTCTGTCAAGAGAAATTGAAACTCCACTACAGTTCAAAGAAAACATTTGATCTGATTGACTTCTCCAAGGCTATAGAGCAAATGTGAATGAGTAATGCAAATATATTGCTATTTTAATTGGCTGTTGAGTGCTTCTCAGAGCTCAGCTATTCTTACAATTCTTCATCACATTTCTGCACTGCCCATCTCACCTAAATGGCTGTGATATGTTGGGTTTTTGTTGTTCTCTGAGTTGCTTCTCTTTCAGATACAGATGTTTCATTACCAGGATAGGTACCCTCAAGAAAAGAGGCAAACAGACTTAAACACATCTTTCCTCATCATCCATTAATCAAAGCCCAGATAAGCAGGAACCAGCACCAGATAAACAAGTGCAATCAATGAAGAAACACTATCCCACTACAAAAGCAATCAAGGAAGAAACAACATCTCAGTCAAGGCTAATAACACAAACTGAAACATTTAAGTCAGCATACTCCATTCCTCCATGACTGGTGATGTTACCTAAACTGGGAAAATGAAACATCTACCTGAAGAGAAATGACTCGGAAGACACCAAGAACTCAACAAGTCAATACCAATGTGCATATATTCTCCATTATAACACCATCCTTTTTATTCATTACTGCATACAAAATACTAAAAGTCAGGTGAGAGGAGTAGGAATTGTATTTGTAATTTTCTTCTTCATGCTTTATTTAATTTGATACTGTTTTTAAGATCAGAGATACCATCAGTACACTAAATCATAATACTTTTAGGTTGACTTATTTCTTTGTTCTGAACAAAGTGGAGTGAGAATGTCTATAAACATTTTAGGATTACTTTAGGGCATGCTGGCTGGGGAATTTGGGGAGCTGAAGTCTACACAGTTTAAAGTTGATGAGATTGAGAAACAGAGGTGGTATTCAGCAGGGTCTGACCAGTTCTGGAGAACTGGTAGCGGAAATTTTAAGTAGTTTGGAAAACCAGCAAATACCACCTCTGAATGGAGATTTTACAGTATCTTTCCCCTGCCACGCCCACTAAACCATGCCCACAGAACCGGTAGTAAAAAAAATGGGAATCCCACCACTGTTGAGAAACATTGGTTTAGGATATTAAACTACACTTAAAGCCATAATTTATGGCTGACTTATTGAATCTGTGTGTAATTTAATGTGCAATGTAAAATGAAATACATGGTTTATGCATTCATGACTGTTTCTTCCTGCTTTGTATGCACTACCTTCTAACCAATCTACATCTGTGTAACAGCAACTTAGAAATAAAAGAAAATGAACTTTGAAGGAATTCATCCATTCCTTCCACTGAATATATCTTATTTCTGCTTGTTCAACAAACCATAGTTATACAATAATGACTCAGAATGATGGGTTAAAGATGCTAAGCTTGTCAGCTGACAGCCCACGTTTGAGTCCCAAGCATCATGCACAGGATGAGTCCCTGTTACTTGTTCCAACTCCTGCCCACCTAACAGCTTGAAAGCATGCAAATTTGAGTAGATAAATGGCTACCACTTCAGTGGGAAGGTAACAGTGTTCCATGCACCTTGGCATATAGCCATGCTGGCCACATGACCACAGAAGTGTCTTCAGACAACACTGGTTCCCCAGATAAGAAACAGATGAGTGGTAAATATGGCTAAATTGACTGTTTTTGATTAAAGAGAAGAATACAAGTACTTCTGTTGCTACATGGAGACCACTTCTGGACTTCGTGCTTGAGGTAAGAAAAAAATGAAACTTTGATTTGGGGTTTTACTGATTAGATTCATTTATTGTTATAGAAATGGCTAGTTTATATTATTTTGGAAAAGCAAAAAGTTGAGGTTTGATGTTAATGTTGCAACAGAGGAAGTCGGAAGTCTACCCTTTTTTTCCCCTTCCTCCTCTTTTCACTTTTCTTTTCCCCTTTGCACCCCACTGGGTCCTATTATTTGCTTTCATATTTTTGTCAGAGGTGGTATTCAATCAGTTCTGACAGGTTCTGGACAACCAATAGCAGAAATTTTGAGTAGAGAACTTGTAGATAACCAGCAAATACCACCTCTGACTAGTCCCACCCCCATCTATTCTCTGCCTCCCGAGTCCCAGCTGATTGACTGGGTCTTCTTTTGTTGCCCTGCACAGGAGAACTGAGCTGGAAAGCAGGTTAGTGGGGTGGGGTGGGGAGGGAATGGGGATTTTATAGTATCCTTCCCCTGCCATGCCCACCAAACCATGCCACACCCACCAAGACACACCACACCCAAGCCACGCCCACAGAACTGGTAGTAAAAAAAATTAAATACCACCTCTGATTTTTGTATTTTATTCCATAATCTAATATAATGTTTAAAGATTAAAAAAAAAGAAATAGAGATGAGCACCGTCCCCTAGTATCTGACATGATTGGATAGGGGAAAACCTTTACCTTTAAGATGGATGACCACAGTCAAGATGATGATGTCATATGGTCAAATATCTTAGTTTTCTAGCTGCTTCTACAAAAAAATAAGAGAACAATGGCAGCAGCCACATAACATAGGCACTATTTCCTTTCAGTTCAACAGCTAATGAAAAGGGGGCAATTAAGTTGTCTCAGTTCTTCTCCCAGAACCCTGAACATTTCCCGCTCCTAAAGCTGCCTGCTGTGCCAATGAACGAGAAGACCAGCATTGGCTGTGACTGACCAATTTGGCTTTTTCTGCAGGCTGCCAATGAAACTGCCTGAAGAATTGCTGATCAGTAACATGCACGAAGAACATCCTTGGGGCACCAGGAGGCTGTGAAGAGCTTGTATGTTGATTTGGGAGGAAAGGGTATGCACTGCCAGACACAATTGAGTGTAAATCACTTGAAAGGTCTCCCCCAAAAGCAGGAGACAAATGTTTGGTTAACTAAGCAAAGAAAGGAAAATGGATAAATAAAATTGAGTTTAAAGGCATGTTGGAATCTTGCTTTTGCTTGTCTGTAACTAGTTACAAACTCATTTTCATTGCTTAATAGATTTCACAAAATTCAGGTTTGTCGCTTTCAAGTGTCAATCATTTCCTTGCTCCTTAGCAAGCAAATACCCTTAGCTCTAAATTCTCACTCTTTTAATCCATAAAAATACCACCAGTATTCTGCTGTATTTGATTACTTGGAAATCAGGAATGGCTGAAAATGTTCTTTTTGATAATATTTCCCCTTTATTTTTATTACTCTTCATTTCCAAAAAGGAAAAAAACATGCACTAGGATTTTTTAAAAAAATCATTTTTTCCACCATAAAAGATAAAATAGTTGATTATAATATAATATGAGGAAAGCAGTAACAAATTTGCCCATTTGTATCACACATCAGTTTATCAACCCGAATTTTAAATCAATGTCTTCTCTTTGTGCATGTGTGGGTGTTTGTGTTTGTGTGTATTGCATTGTATGTCTGTGTCTATCTAATACTTCATTAAAATCTCATTTCTCAACTATATTATTGACAGAGACAAAAGTATTACACACGGTAGCACAGTTACACAAAATTCAATTTTTTTCTTACTCCACTGGTGATATGAGATGGTCTACTGTTTATGTTTATTTTGGAAAGTCAGCAGTGTAATCATATAATCCAATCAACAAATATGTTCAGATAAGAAATCTACCTCTTTGCAAAAGTAGATGTTTATTAAAAAATAGTATAGATTATAGCAAAGAAAATTGACTGTCTTTTATGGTTAAATTCAGTTCAGTTTTCCTACAAGAAAGGAGATGAAAAACAGAAATTAAACAAGACAGGTAGCTTTAAAAAACCAACAAACCATTAAAGGTTTTGTAGACAGAAATTGGGTAAAACAATGGCTTAAAAGAAATTATATCAATAGAATATGGACAATTTTGTATTCATTGTAGTTATAATTATAGAAAAAATTGTGATTTTAGTCTTTATGTAATGCTACATAAGGTTCAGGTCATTTCTTAGCTCACTGCAGTGGTGCAAAGTTATCTTGCTCAAATGTGTATTTATTGTTTATTAGTTCTTTTATGAAGTAAAGACCATTGAGAGATATAATTGTAATGTAAGCACATTGGTTTATTTTGCTTTCCAAAGTTTTTGGCTTTTTCTGAACAATCCTAAGCAAGTTTGATTATTTAGAATTGCCTTCCCAATGTGATGCCCTCCCATATGTCCTAAAGTGACAATTTCCAGCAAACACATGGGGATTTGTCATCCTAGCACATCTGGAATTTATCAGATTAAATAAGACTAAGTTAAATACTTTAATTTGCCATATTTCCTAACTGGATCTAACATCTTTTACACAAATGCATGGCCTAGAAATTAGTTATCCACTTCATATCTCCCAAGTATTCTGTTGCAATTCTCAACTATATTTTTAAGGTAGCTACTTTTGTTCTTATATTTTAACAGTTTTTAAAAAAAATATATTTGTTTAACTTTTATCTCAGGAGATAAAATTGTAGAATTAAAAATAAACCAGCAACAAGAACAACAGAAAATCATGAGAATATGTGTGCTAGTTCTTAGTAAGAAATACAAACATTTTACATAGTCATGAGCAATATTTTTTTTTTTTACCCCAGAATAAAATTTATACTGACTGGGGAAATGTTTTTTATTCTGCTACACTTCAATGTCACTTAAGTAGTAACATTTTTTTAAGTAGAAGTGGCCTGTTTATAAGTAAATAAAGATTGGATTTCATAATGCACATTTTTTATTTTAAAAATGCATGCTAAAATGTTAATAACATTTTGTTGCTGATAATACAGAGAGGTTTTTGCAATACTTACGATGAACGGTTGCAGAAATTGGATATGTCTAGTCTAGTGAAAAGAAGGACCAGGGGAGGCATGATAGATGTGTTCCAATATTTGAGGGGCTTCCACAAAAAAGAGGGGATCAACCTATTCTCCAAAGCACCAAAAGGCAAGGCAAGAAACAACAGATGGAAACTAATCAAGGAGAGAACTAATCAATATAGAACTAAGGAGAAATTTCTTAATGGTGAGTACAATCAATGAGTGAAATGGCTTCCCTCCAGAAGTTGTGTGTGCTCCAAAAGTGGAGGTTTTGTCTGAAATGTTATAGGGTCTTCTGCTACAGCAAGGGGTTAAACCAGATGACTTCCAAGGTCCCTTCCAACTCTATTATTCAATGGTTGCAATAGTAGCAAACACAATTATGCTTTGCATATCAATCTTGGGAAGCTACCATATTGTTTATATTATTATAAAACAGTCAAGCCCATCCTAACATTCAAATCAAACAAAAAACACCTTATGGTCATATACCAGCATAATTCTCAACATCTGAATGTAGAATAGTTAACATTTAGAAATGGATTCTTGAAATAGCAAGATGACTTTTCTCCTAATAAGACAAAAATGTCAGATACTATGGCTTTATTTCCACCATTATTTTCCAATTACTAAAGAGTGCCAATTGTTGATTTAGAATGGTAAGAATTATGCAAGTCTTTTTTAGCAAATATTTAACGGGATGCCCAGAGCACCATAGGTAAAGCTTCACTAGCTGTTTCTAAAATTTAAATCTCATAAAACATATTGGCGCTAAACAATTTATGAAGCACAAATTGCAGTGGTTATTGCCTTTTTCTCATTACATTTTTAGCTGAAGCTGTTATGTTCCTGGAAATAAAATATTGATGGATTTCCTTTAATCCTTAACAACTTTTTCCTCAAGAATGGGGTTTGTAGAATGAAGTTACATATGGCATGATGGTTGGGACTGGCTTGGAGATCATCTTAAACTTTCAAAATTGACATTTTGAAACAAACTCCTTTTAATCTACTAGGAAGAATTATGAAGTTTTAGTGGATTTGCTGTGAAATAGTCAGTGACCAGCTTTTTGCCAGAATTGCAAAATGGAGTACAAGATCAGTGTAGCACATACTGAGTGAGAAAAGAGTAGATTGGTTTTCTGAGCAGACAGTGAGGATGGTTGAACTAAGCTGACTTTCGGAGATCTACACCATGTTATTCAAGTGAAGAGTAAGCCGAATTGTTGTGTTGGACTGACTACTTGAGTATCTGCATCAGTTTTCAGACACTTTTGGAGAAACACAAAAACTACATGACAAAGAGAACATCCTCATATCCATTTATATGAGAATCAACCCTAGTTTTGTCAGTAAAACTATTACATTCCAAATTGTAACATAAAGATGTCCTCTGCAGATTAAAAATAATTCTATTCAAATTCTTTGAATATTTTTCCTAAGGAAATCTGAGTAGAATTGCGGACTTACTATTTTTGAAACATTACTCCCTATGAACTCTTTGCCACTGTAGCCTACACAAGTCTAGCACTCAAAAATAAATTCCCTTCAATTTGTACTTGCAATATCTTATTAGGAGAGAGTCCCATTGGCTTAAATTAGATTTATTTTCAAGTCAGTGTGTTTAGAACTGCAATTTTTATTAAACTAATTTTCAGGGTTGAACTTTAGATCCCATTTGGAAGTGATAGTCTTTGGCAAAGACAACATTTGGTTGTGTCACTAGAGTCATTCTGCACTGAGATTAGCATGCATATAAATCATCATGATAAATGGAGCTCCTCTCTGAATGTTAATTAATTTTGCATATGGATTGCCATTAAGGAAGTGCAACTCTGATATCAAAGGACTGACTTTGACCATTTCACACTAGAGAATCTTACAGTATTGGCTTATTGGCAGTGCCTTTGATGTAGCAGATATAAAAAAAAATCTCTCAAGTACTATATCATTTCAAAATGAGTTTAATTTCAAGAAGTATTTTTAAACACAAGTTGAGCCTACGGCACTGAAGCTTCAACTTCTCTCCATATCTCATTTATGTAAAACATTCGTAAATGTTCAAAGTACATTTTTTCCACTTAAGTATAAAAATGTCATCATAAATCTTGCCATGTAGGTAAGACAGTTTCACAAGAGCTGCACAGTGTAGAACAAGTCTAAGACATGTGCATTCTAGATGTTTATGAACTACAATTCCCAGAGTCCCTAACACTTGACCACATTAGC
Organism: Pseudonaja textilis; assembly: GCF_900518735.1. Next base: position 5,338,578 of record NW_020769369.1, read on the forward strand.
TACAAGTAGTAGAAGCTGAAGTCCAAATTCAGAGGGTGCCTTTTTGGAAGATTCTTCTGGACTTGAAGGTAATTCCATTTAGCATATAGCTCCAGAAGTTGTGGAAAATCCTATCCAGTTTGATTTGGTTCCTCACTTTGATCTTTTTTCTTGGACTGAATGTGAATTAGAGAGCACTCCTACCCATTGCCTAGTATGAAGAACTTTATTGTACCTGCATACAATTCCTTTGTATATCCAAGAAAGGAAGGAGAATTTTGACAAGCAAAAAGTACACCTATACCTTTAAAATGTACAAATGAACTTCTGAAACAATGTCAGTGCTGACATTCAGTCAAGTCAAATACAAGCTTTTCCCTAGAATTGACTGAGCAGCATGCTTTGTGGAATAAGTGTGATGTCTCCCTTGGATGACTCCCCAGATACCTCCTCACATGTCAGCTCAGGGGAGAATAAGCCCATTCTTGGCACATTAGGAGCTGAGTTGATTAATGGCTTTGCATGGCTGTCCAGAAGGGATTTCGAGGAGGCTTCAGCTAGGGAAAGTATGCAAGCGGCCAGCGAAGAGGAGGAGGAAGTGCCTTCTGCACCTCATCTGAGAACACACAGGCAGAGAAAATGCAGGAGCTGAGAAGGTCAGCCAGACTACTTGAGAGAAGAGGGTCTTGATGGATTTCACTGGAAGCTGGCTCTTTACCACAGCAGACAGATGGAGGCATTGCTGGGAACAACGTGTTTGTTTTCTAGCTGTTTGTTTGATCATCATGATTCCTGCTTCGCTCTGGATTGATACCATGTTTGGAACTGTGCTTTGGAGACTCGGAACTCTTCTTCTTCTGTGAGCTCTCTTGTGTGTGGATTTAAGTTTTGCTTGGTGGATTTAAGTTTGTCTGGTGGAGTTATTTTGTTTGAGCAATTTTCAAGTTCCTTGTGGACTATTGGGCCTTTGCTCGGTGGATTAACCTTGATTTGCTCATGGCTGGACTTGATTGGGACAGTTTTGGGGTTTGGGTGAAGGGAATTGCTGGGGAATATTAATCAACTCACTAAACCACAGTTGCATGTGTCTGTGAGTGAGAGGGGCAGTACAATACCATGGAAACCTTCCCAACCATGTAGCAAAACAATTCTTCTTGTCTGTAGAGCAATATCCAGTCCAGGAGATGGCTAGGTTGAATTATCCTGAATTATGATGTTCTTGTTTTATAATGTGTGGTGCTTTATTAAAAATAAATCGGGGAAAATATGAAGCTTGATTCCTCCTTGCAGCTTGAGCCAAGAGAAGATTGCTACTTGATCCTGCCAAACATATACATTGGCCCCAATATAGTTTTATGTCATGAGGAGAACAATATATTTCTCAAGGCCCAATCAGCAGACCTGTAAATTGAGTTTGACTTTGTGACAGCAGAAGAATTTAAGGATAGAACATAAAATCAAGGATAGAAAATAATAATAATAAAAAAGATAAAGGACTATATACAAAATCCTTTCTTCCTTTGCATTAGTCCCTCTTTGTTTTTTATCTGTAATTTTTGGTGCACTGAATTTACTGGGCTGTTAGATGGAGATCCTGTCATTTGCTCAAATCTCTCTCTTGATGACAGAATGACTCAGACATAAGGACTGTTGAGTAGCATGCAAATGACAGCAGCATATGTTTCCACAGGTGGTAGCTTGCTCAGATGAGTAATTTCTTCTCATGTATCCTGGCTCACTTGAAGGCAAGTCTAGGATATGTCAATGTGAATTGTCAATTTAAAATGGAAGAGTTTCCAAAAAATTCATGTGATAAATTTTATCCATGATGATAGAGGGCAGTGTTGTGGTTAGCCGGCAGCAGGTGCAGATGGCTGAGGAGAGCGAAGACTCTGATGAGGGGCCAGGACCACTAGGGAGTGGACTGCTGCCTTCAGGGATTGTGTGGGCTGGCAGCAGTGATGAGGAGGTTCCCGAGGAGCCTTTGCCAAGTGAGCATGAGTGCAGGATGAGTCCTAGAAGAGAACAGCTGAAGCAGCACAGGTGACTGGGGAGTAAGGCTGCAAGGTAATGGCCCCTCCCTCCAGGGAATATAAGCCTGGTTTCAAAAGGATTTTGCTTTTGCAGAAAGCAAAACATGTTCTAAGGACTCAGCATTGTGTGTGGAGACTCTGGCTTATCTGAAGAATTCTGTCAAGGCTTTTCTGGTTGGACTAATTGGCTGCAAGCCATCTTTTATCTACAAAGAAGTTATTTGTAGATTAAAGCTGTGAAGGTTTGAGTTGCTGTGTTTGTTTGAGATTTTCTTGTTGGTAAACAGGGTTGGGTCAGAACAGGCAGAAATTGTCCTCACAGTCCTCTTTCTGTTTAGTACTGAACAGCATTCTCCTTTACTTTAAGAAAATCCTTAATAAGAAAATGAAAACATGCTATATTTATCTGAGACATCGAAAACAGGAGAGGTCGTGAACATCCTATATTGATGCTTCAATACAATAGTTGGGACCAGCTGTGGACAATATGGAGGTAGATTTTCCTCTGATTGGTTGTCAGACTTCCATGAGGCCATGCATGAATAACTTTGTAAGTTTTCTTGAGTCACAGACTTTGTTGAATCTTGCTGGGTGATGTAATGAAGGGGCTTTGGACAATTCCTATTATGACTTAATCACTTTGTCCTGGTTTGGATTTTAAGTGAGGGCTAATCCTGTTACACTGGAGCTGAAAGTCTTTTGTCTTGTAGATAAGATGGCCCCAAAATATCTGCTGGGGCTGAGTTTCTGTGTCACTGAAGACTTTTATTTCTCTTTTGGGGGAAATGTTCTGCCCTTTTAATATTTCCTATAATATTTCATTCTTCTAGGAATGGGGTAGGTGCTAATTTTCTAGACTACTAAATTATCTTTCCCACATCACATGCTATTGCTGATATATTTTAGATATTTTTTATTAAATCCCTATAAGTTTACTTCTCTCATCATAGCTGCTTACACACACACACACAGAGAGAGAGAGAGAGAGAAAGAGAGAGGGTGGGAGAGAGGGAGGGGGAGAGGGAGAGAGATATTATTTTGCTTTCCTTCTTCATCCTGACAACATATACATTGCTGCAAAATAGTATTGTATTATGGGGAACACATAGAAGAGGTAGAAGGGTTCCACTGAACCCTTGACAAGGCTGATGGTTGTGGGCTCTAGCTGACACTTATACCTCTCTCCTAATAACAGGTGATTTATATAGGCTCAAGCTGCAGGGGAGATCAAACTTCACATTTTACCCAATTTATTTTTAAGAAAATGCCATATAAAGCAAGAACATGCCAGCTCTTTATGCTGCCACAGTTGTCAGCAGTTTGCAATTTCTTCCTTGGAGGTTGCAACCAATAAGCTTTTGATTGCAATTCAGGTGATGCTTGTTATCTTGAAAGCCTTATATTGCATGAGCCAGGTTATTTTGGGGATCATCTTTCTAAAATGGTTGTTACCTGTCCCATCGGATCTTACATTGGTTTGTACAAGTGTGTTGTCATGGTGCTTATCTTGTGGTATAGCATCCCTTAGAAATGTTGATAGCCTTGACTTAGTAGTCCTTTTCAAATATTGTGAAAATCTAACTGTTCCCTCAAAGCTACACTGTTCATTTTTGGAGTTTGGAGTGGATATATGGTATGTATTTTTAAGCTTTTATTGAGGGGCCTGACCTGACTTTTGTGTGTGTTATGATTGTTGATGTTTCTACTTTTATTCGCCATCCAAAGTTTCTTTTGATAGATGTATGGCCTCATAAATTAGACAAATGTATGTATACATACTTATTTTATAACTATTCTGACCCAGCCTTCAAAGAAGCAAGAAACAGACTCCTCACAAAGAAAAAAAACCGCTTTATTTATACCTTGGAAATTTATTTTATTTTATGTATTTATTTATTTGGTTTGTCAATTGCTTACAAGATATTAGGTATAAGTAAAAACATAGTTATGAATACATGGATACATATAAGAAAAAATAAATAAAAGAAATAATAGGACAGGGACGGTAGGCACGTTGGTGCGCTTATGCACGTCCCCTAAAGACCTCTTAGGAAAGGGGTGAGGTCAATAGTAGACAGTCTAAGGCAGGCTTGTCCAACCCGCGGCCCACGGGCCGCATGCGGCCCAGGTCACCTCGTAATGCGGCCCAATGCCCACCCCAACCATCGTGCCACAGCCAGCGAGAAGGAGCAAGAGAAGCAGGCGCGAGGCGGGGCGAGGCGAGTGCCAGGCCAAGCAGCCAGAGAAAAGGCGGGCGCCGTCAGAACGCCACCTCCTGCTGTTACCGCCACCGCTGCTGCTTCTGCCCCCGCCGCCGCTGCTGCCCCCGCCGTCGCCGCTTCTGCCCCGCCGCCACCCCCGCCGCTTCTGCCCCGCCGTCACCCCCGCCGCTTCTGCCCTGCCACTGCTGCTGCTTCTGCCCCCGCCGCCACCCCCGCCGCTTCTGCCCTCGCCGCCACCCCCACTGCTTCTGCCCCGCCGCCACCCCCGCCGCTTCTGCCCTGCCACCGCTGCTGCTTCTGCCCCTGCGGCGGGGGAAGAAGCGGCGGCGGCGGGGATGGTGGCGGTGGCAGAAGCAGCAGCGGGGGCAGAGGAAGAAGCGGTGGCTGCGGCAGAAGCGGCGGCGGCGGCGGGGATGGTGGCGGGGGCAGAAATGGTGGCGGCAGAAGCAGCAGCGGGGGCGGGGGAAGAAGCGGCGGCGGCAGAAGCGGCGGCGGCGGGGATGGTGGCGGGGGCAGAAACGGCGGTGGCAGAAGCAGCAGCAGGGGCGGGGGAAGAAGCGGCAGCAGGGGCAGAAGCAGCAGTGGCGGCGGGGGCAGAAGCCTCCCCCACCGCTGCTTCTGCCCCCGCCGCCGCTGCTGCTGCTTCTGCCTTCCAGTCCTGCCCCACGCCTACCTCTCCTCCTGCAAATAGCCGGGCTGGATGAGACAAGACGGGCACCCCCCCCCCCCCCGCAAAATTTGGCCGGAAAATAAACTGTGATAAAAAAAACGGTGATAAAAAATAAATAATTTTAAATAAATAATTAATAATAAATAATAAAAACATCTCACTAACTTTATTTCCAAATAAATTTAATATGTTAACTATGTTTTCTATGGTTTTTGGGGATGATTGGGTATCGTTACTGTTATTTTATTTTATGTGCGGCCCAAACCAAATTTTCATCTTCTAATGTGGCCCAGGGAAGGTGAAAGGTTGGACACCCCTGGTCTACATTGTATCTCATCCTTGCAATTTCAGGTTCTTTGCCTAACTCCTTTTCTGACTTTCAATATGTTTTCTGCTTTTTTGATTTTCTAACTTTTACTGTGCTCTGAGCATTCCCTCCTCCATACTTTTATTTCCCCAATTTTCACAATGTTTCATCTCCACAAGTTTGGGAAGCTGTCTGTTGTTCCCTGAGATTCCCTGTTGTTCCCTTGTGGCCTGAAGACACTTAGCTCCCTTTGGGGCACATGATCTGCTGCTTGAATACCATCTCATCTTCCTTATATGTTAAATTAAAATTAAAAGAGAAATTTTCAATGGAGTAATAGGTCAAAGATGCTCTGCTGGAAATCAGGAAATCCAGGCAGTTCAAATGTGTATAAAGATTTATCGTAAGCTTAAGCACTCTATAAGAATCTGAACTGCTGAAAAACTTCCGGTTTGAAGGGCTTCGGCGAAAGACAGAAATCTGCGATCATGCACGGTTTCTGTCTGGGCTCGCTGCTGGAGCACCCCAAGCCGGCTGGTTTCAGGGCTAAGCCACCCCGTAGAGATGGTGAAGAGGGGGGATACCACCAGAAGGGTGAGGAGAGCCGCATCTCTCCTCCTCAGCTGGCCATTACTCCCTTTCCCGAAGGCGGTTGCAGCGGTGGTCAGAAATGGCCACCACAAAGGAGAACTCGACCGGAAAAGAATGTGCAGGAGGAAGATAAGAAGTGAAAGTTTTGGCTGACTGGGTTAAACTGTAAAAGCAACAACTAAGGTACCCTGGAATTTAAACTTACAAAAAATAACATCGCTCCCAAGGAAGAGTCGGAAGCAGTGAAGGAAAGTGAAAAGGGAAAGGTTTGGCTTTTTTTTTTCTTCTCTCTCCTTCCCTATACTGACAATTAAGAGACTTAAATAAGAAATCAGAAAAATCTGCTTTGACATCAGTAGGCAATTAAGCTGAAAATAAAACAAAATGCCAGAGGGATAATAAAGATTTCTGGACTTTAAAATTTTTCTTTTTCATAAGCAGGAAGGGAGAGAAAAAGAATAAGGGCAGGATATGGAAGAAGGAGGAGATTGCCTGGAATTAAAAAGAATTTACAGTAAAACTTCAACAAGACTTCTAAAAGATACATTTTAACTGAAACTTTGCAACTAAATAATAACCCCAGGAACAGAAAGTTTAAAAAAAGAGAAAAAAAGAAACAGCTTGCATGTATTTGGATTATTTGGTGATCTTTGGATTTTTGGTTAATTTGAATGACTAAAATCAACTGGGTGGTTGTTTAAAAATTTATACAATGGCACCACTTCTGGATGAATTGAAAATGGAACTTAAAAAGTACAAAGAAGATGCACAAGAAGGGAAGGGTTCTTTTGGCTTCATTTTTCAATTCTTAGAAATGGAGATTTGGAACTATGAAAAACAACAAGAAAAGACTGCAAAACAAGAAGACTGGGACAAAGAAGAAGCCATCTTTAATGAACAAGCAATTTTATGTGGGGAAGAAAAAGGAAAGGGGGGGAAAGAGAATGGAGAATTTAAGACTTAAAAAAACAACCAAAGAAAAGAAAAACAATTTGAAAAATAAGTATAATACTGGAAAGCAACAGAAAAGGGGAATACAGAAGAGAGAAATAGAGGTAGAGAGACAAGGGGGTAAAAAGGGGAGAGAGAAGAAGAGAGGGAAGAAGGAAAGGAAAAGAAGTTACAAAGGACCGGAGCAAGATATAGAGAAACAGGACCTATTTAGAGATAATGGGTGAAAATCTAACTGAAAAGGGGATTCTGTAAAGGTACGTAAGATTGTATTGTTATATTAGTAATAGAAATAACTTTAGAAAATTGGAAACAACATATGATTAAAATGAAGGATAAAATAGTTAGTGTAATTTAGTGAAATGTTTGTGAATAAAATAAGTGAAATAAAATAAATGAGAAAATTGAATTAGGAAGGAACGGGAACATTTTAATTAGTTAATGTTTTATAAAATATAAGTGAAGAGGGGGGAGAATTAACTATGGAAAGCTTATAATTGTTCCCATAGAAGTATGATATTTAATTGAAATGTTAAAGATGTTAAGACTTTAATGAATATTAATATTAATGATAGAATTGAATTGGAATGGAATGTTGTTTTAATTATATACATTTATAATTTTTTTCTTTTTTTAAGAATACAATGTGTATTTTAAGAATGTACCAAGCAGAATCTGAATGGAAGCTATGTATTATATTGAATGTTACAACTTTAGGGAAAAGATATAAAGGCATCATACTCCAATCAGTAACTACAGGAGAAATTTTGTTTAATGAGAAAAGATAATAGATAATTGAAACAGGACAGACAAAAAATATAAATACAATGATTTGAATTGAGATGAGATAATTAAAATAAAATTGAGAAAATTAAAAGAGGGGAGAAGCTATGCAGAAAATGTAAAATAGTAATAAGAATAGAATAGAATATAAAAATGAGCATGAACCTGAATTTGTGTCTGTACAAAGAAATGTAAACTGGGATTACGCTACTTTCAAAAAAGATGTTTTATTTGTATTTTTTTTCCCTTTGTGAAAACTCAAATAAAATTTACAAAAAAAAAAAAGAATCTGAACTGCTAACGGTCAAGGAAAATTAGCAGGAGTTAAGAGTAAAAAGAAATTCAAGGTAGATTTGATTTAGATATCTTGTGATACATTTGAACTTCTACATCAGCCTTTTGTGGACTGAAGGCCAGATTGGCTATTGAGTGACAATGTATCAATATCCAAGCTCTAAATTCTAAATTATTTTAAAATCTAATTAAAATTAAACCAGGTTACTTATATATCATTAAAAATTACTCCATGAGGGGTCTAGAAATTAATAAGGAAAAACAAAAATAATTACAAAAAATATGACAAATAAACAAAAGGGAACACTAACTAGAATAATGGACATCCAGATAACAAATAAAGTAAATAAAACTTAAATAAAAGTAAATATTAAATTAAGTAAATAAAATCCTTGGGGATTATGATTTCTGCAAGATGTACAACACTTAAATATGATAACTATACCCCATTGATTAAACAAATAACAGAAGATTGGGAAAAATGGGACAAATTAAGATTATCCTTTATGGGCAAAATAGCAATCATAAAAATGAATATATTACCAAAATTACTGTTTCTCTTCCAAAATGCCCCCATAAAATTAGCAAAAAAAATCTTTTATGATTTGGATAAATTAATATTGAAATTTATATGGCAAAAGAAAAAAATTAGAATTAAATTAAAATTGCTGCAAGATGTCACAGAAAGGGATGGATTTGGCTTGCCCGATTGGAAAAAATATTATAGAGCTGCAATGCTGACATGGGTAAAAGGTTGGATAAATCTCAAGAACAAAAGAATGTTGGCTTTAGAAGGTTATAATTTATAGACAGAATGGCACACTTTTCTATGGCAGGACAAACAAGAGGTCCATAGATATTTCCAAAGACACAAAATTAGGCAGACTTTGTTAACTGCATGGAACAAAACAAAATGACAAATATATGTAGAAACACCAATATGGATATCCATATTGAAAGCTTTGATGTACCCACATTTGCTCCACCAGGGAAAATTATTACTTATGAGGATATTATAAATGAGAGAGGAGAATTAAAATTGAGGCAAGACCTGAAAGACCAACGAATGGATATAGAATGGTGCGCTTACTTACAACTCCACTCGAGGTATGCAAAAGACATAAAAGAATGGGGAATTAGTAGGAGTAAAACACAATTTGATAACATTCTATTGGGAATGGATGAGAAATTGATAAAGAAAATGTATAAAGTGTTATTGGAATGTAAACTAGAGGGAAAAAAGTAAAAGAAACAACATTGGCATGGATGAAAGATTTTGGGCATAGTATAAATTTGGATGAATAGTAAACCTTATGGGATCGGAAAAAAAAATAACTTTGGCTACATCGTTTAAAGAAAACTTATATAAAATGTTTTATAGATGGCATAATCCACCAGCAAAATTGGCTAAAATGTACCCCAATCTATCCCTATATATTGGAAGTGTAATAAGGAAAATGGAACGTATTATCGCCTATGGTGGAATTGTAAGAAAGCCCAAATGTTTTGGCAGAAAATCCAGAAATGGTTAGAAGAGATTTGCGAAACTAAAATAGAATATAGACCCCAATTTTTCTTGTTGGGAATTAATATGGGAAAATATGACAAAGATATAATATATTTAATAATCCATGTAATCAAACTGCAAGATTAGTTTATGCCCAAAAATGGAAATGTAAAGAAACTCCAGGTGAAATAGAAATAATTAGGAAAATTTGGAACTGCACAGAAATGGATAAATTGACACAAGAATTAAAAAATAAGGATGATTCTGATTAATACAAAATATAGGGAAATTTTATCACTGGTTGGAATCTAGGAAGGATCAAAAAATATAAAAAATGATTCATGTTTATGTATATATTATATACTATGCATATAAACTGTAAATATGTACTATTCTTTATATGAATTAGCGATGTAAGACAACTAGGGGTGTCAGGATGATTGTACCACATCCATTGTTTTTAAATGTCTTTTTCTTTTTTGTGTGTGTTTGTTCAATAAAAACTTTTAAAAATTACTACATGAGTATTTGATCATTTTTGCCTTATGTTCATATTTAAAATAACAATTTGCTGACACATTTTGCATGGGTTTCGTGCAGTATATGTAGCTTTTGAAACACCATTGGTATTTTCTTGATGTAGAATGGGCAAAGACTTTTCAAGGGAATCTTAACACTCATTTTCTAACTCCTTACAAGTCTTAAAATGGTGCCTGAAGCTGCTAGAATAAAGAAATATAAAATAATAGAGAAAATCCAACACCCCACTTCCATTTTACCATCTTTTAACTCTGAAAATCCAAACTCACACATACATCTACAGCAGTGGCCCTGAACCTTTTGGGCACTAGGGATTGGTTCTGTGGAGAGAGGCTTTTCCCCAGTTTGGAGGAGGCATGGTTTTGTGTACTGCCTGCAACCCATGTGTGTATGGATGGGACATTCCTCGTTTGCCTGGCACTGGACGAGTGCTGGTCCATAGCCTGTTGTTGGAGAAGACTTATCTACAGCACCCAGCAATTGCAAAAATTTCTTTCCTTACTCTCACTTCAATAGATGTGGTGTGTCTCTCTTCAGGTTTGCCTCTCGCAATCCACAATTGGACAACTGTATGAAAAAAACCGTTTCAGCTAAGGTTGCTATAGCAGCCTCTTCTCTACTGTATGTTGTCTCCATCTAAAAAAATTAGCCATAAAAAAGCGGGTCTCCTATATCTTTGTGGTTTGGTGAAGATTCTTTCCACGCTGTAAGGTAACATTAGAATTCTCTCTGGATGGTAGACAGAAGGCAGTTCAGCACTGTGTAATTTAACAAGACCTTTCAGTGCGCTGACTGTGAACTACAAGGTTAATAATCTTTTCCTGTTGAGACCACATTGCTTTTCTACTTGCATAGAAACTGACAGTCATCTTGGTATGGAATTTGTTAACACAATACTAGATTGTGATATATACAGGATTTCTTTCATTTGCCAGCCAATTCGTATGTATATTAATGGCAGACAGGCAAATATTTCATTTTCTGAATTCCATTAATTTTCTTGTACACAGCGTTCAGGTCATCCTTAATAATGAGTTTTGTGCTTTTTGGTGTGATAGTCTATTCACAATATGATTTGGGCAGAAAATGGTACAACAGAGGTGCTCCAAGACTGGGATTCAGGAAACAGAGCATCCAACAGTAATTTCTATTCTCAATTGTTTATTTTCCCACCCAAAGGATAATTTTAGGATTTCTATCTTCCCCAAAATGGATGGCATAAATCATTACCTGTGAAATGTTCTGGTTGCACCATCACTATACTCCATATTTCTAACAAATATAAATGAAGAGTCTTCATTTAAAATCTAACAATTTTGCTATGAGCTACAATTTCCATAAAGAAATATTATTAGGCTTCAGGCAAAATAACCTCTTCTAGAACCCACTTTATGGAGTTTCTTTGGGCTTGTTGTGTATAAAAGTGCAGCAGAGGCATTTCCAAAATATCTGAAAGCTACTGAGGTTGGGTGTCAAGAGGTAGAATTTGTTTGAGCCAAGATCTAAGAAGTTCTGTCCTTCAATAAAATAAAACGTTTAATTTTTACGTTCCAGCCTTACTGGAAGAAAAAAAAAAACCTAACTGAAATTCCTGAAGTAGGGGTTTGACAAGGGGAAATTAAAGAACAACAATAATGTTTGTGTCTGCCACTAGAGGAAATATCTGAAATGTGGGGGAAAGCCCCATTGAAGAATTGAAGAGTAATTCTTCAAACAGCATCCCCAAATGTGTGGACCTCATGCTCAGATACGCAGTGATAGGAATCTGGTCCATAAGCTTTTCTCCATAATCTCAACTATCAATAACAACTTATTTATATGCAATAACAAAGGATGACTATCATTTTCTTTAAAACTAGTTTAGCATTTTAGTATCCTTAGTTAGCTTTATCTTCTGATTATAAATTGATATTTGTTACAGCAACTGTCCTAACACACCATGACCTCCCCACACTCTTATAAATATTCTGTCATGATAAGTCCTTTGAAATATTTTACTTCATTTATGTGCCTCTCTCTTCCCCCCAAACTGCTAAAACAATTGTCTTTCATAATTATTGTATCGTTGAATTGGAATGTCCTGCTTTGGCTCAGCTGAACAATTCCATATTAGTCACCTGCTCCATCAGGGGGAAACCAATTGAGCTATATGAAGTCTGGAAGGTTTTCATGTGGTTTTTTTTTCCTCCTATACATTAACTACAATTTTAAAGAGATTTTCTTCATTACACAACAAAGAAATAACGTGCAAAAAAGTGAGCTATTAGATGCAAATTAAACTCTTGATGTAACCTCTTTCAATAGAAATCAAGATATACTGTGGCATATATACTATAGCCATTAATGGAATAAAGCAGTTCTTAAATTCGTGAATTCAGCCAGTTACATCCTGGTTTAAGTTAAATATAACCTACAAGAATGTTCATAGAAGAGAATCTTTTTGTCTCCTTGCCATAAAAAAGGTAAAAGAGTGATGACAGCTATTATTTAGTGATGACAACCATCATGAATGTGTGAAATAATTGAACTGACTGTGTGTGAAAGTTGAAGCATTTTAAAGAAATAATAATGCTAATAAAACCCATCATGACAATTTCTGCAGCAAACTTTGAAAATGAGCTGAATCAACTTCTAGAGATCACAATAGCACTGGGAGATGTTATATTCTAAATCGCCCAGATTTGATATATCAAAATTTTTATGTGGCTTTTTAGAAAAATAACACTGGGGAACAAAGACCTTGCTTCCTGAACACTTCTGAGTATATGTTATAGATTTCTGGCTGCTAATCACAAAAATAACCTGTAATTTAATCTATCATGACTCATTTTATCAGAACTTTTCAGTTTTTCACAATAGTAATATACACCCTTCAGTACCTGCTGGTTATGCTACACCCATGAAAGAAACATATAAAAACATGGAACAGTTGTTGAAGCACATCCAGTACACCAAGTACATCTAAGATTTAAAAATAGTGGCTAGGCTAGTTGGAATGCATCCTGAACGTATGAAGTACTGTTGTTACATATGTGGATTGGACAGCCATGAAAGAGAGCTGCATTAACTTATCCAGGAATAGCCACTCTGAATGAATTTGGTTCCAAGTCAGAAATATATGGCATATGAATCACTTGTTGACCTGACAGAAGTCTGTAGAGATTCTCAGTCATCCAGAATCATGGTTGTCCCAAAAGTGCTTTTTCAGAAGGAAACTGGACTTTCTTGTTTTTTCTTTGAAGATGTTTTGCTTCTCATCCAGTAAACTTCTTCCGATCTGACTGGATGGTTGGGAATGGAATTGTTGACCTGACAAAAATATTTTTGCCTCTGCTTCGCATAAAATTTGGCCTGTTGAAAATTTTTGTGGAAGTGATGAACAAGGAAGGTGAAGGTTTTCATTATTTGAGACAGATGTTTCCAAAAACAGCTGGTACCAAGTTTAAGAAAGGTATTTTAATTGTCCACAGATCAGACACGTCATCATTGACAAGGAGTTAGAATAAATTTTGAAAGTATTTGAGATTGTTGAGAATTTTCTGGGCAGAGCGCCGAACTATGTTTGGTGAATGGACAAACATCTTATAGAATACAAGACCATGAAGTGCAATATGTCACTGATGATTAATTTTCTGCATTCACAATTGAAACTCTTTCCTGAACATCTGAGTGCAATCCTTGATAAACATAGTGAAAGTTTTCAACAGGATATTGCCAGAGGACTTTGGAAAAATAGTATGAGGACAAGTAGAATCCAACAAGTCTGTCTGACTACTGTTGGACACTACAGTGAGATGAATCAAACACTGACTACAAATGAAAAGCGGCAGCAAAACACTTTTAGCCCTGTTGAATTTATGCAGCATGTCAGAAACATTATGCAGTTAAATACATTATAGTAATTAAAAGTCAATTTCATATTTCTCAGGATTTCTATGTGATATAGTCATTCTGAAATTATATTTGTGTTCAGTTCAGGAAGCAACTTTTTTTTTTTGGGGGGGGGGAATGTTGTCCACTGTAATGTGTTTGAATTTGATTCTAAAAAGTTGTTTCAGATTGAGCAGGAACTTGAAATGTCTGTTTCTGGAATCGGTAGATTCCCAAAGAAATAGCATAGCTGCTTCACTGAGACCTCAATAGATGCTACATGTTCATTCTGTCCAGAGGTGGGCTGCACTTTCATTGGTAAGGAGTTCACTGGTTGTGAGCACCCTCTTTGGGACTGAAACAAAGCTTCAAACAGGCAGCTAATCACCTCAGGCAGCTCTGGTGAGTATAGCATGGCAGTGCGGACCTCACCTGGGCAGCCTGGGCAGTGGAAAATTTAGATATTGAGGGAAAGCATAACACTAGGGCAGGTGGGTGGGCCCAGCCAGAGATCACAGCTAGGAGTTTGCCCGAACCTCGCCGGCTACCCAGCAGCCCACCACAGATTCTGTCAACCCTGAAGTGACCATATTTATGGCTTCAGAGTTGCCACAAGACAGGGGAGGGGTAGAAATAAATAGCTGAGGTTTTGTAGTCAAAACAGAAAGTTTTTCTGTGGGAGTGAAGGATATTTCAACAGGTGGTTGGAAAGAGGAGTAGAAAAACCAAGCAACCAGCCAGCACCTCTTTTGGACAATGTGACTTGGGGGAAAGGGGGAACTTTCATTTTTTAATTAGGTGAAAACCACAAGGAGTTTCAGAGTCGGTTTTCACCAGTTGTGCCAATATCATGTATCCAATAAATTGTTCTCTGAGGAATCCCACCTGCCTCTGAGTTCTGCTTTCAATGGGTGCATTACTTGGAACGCTGACACATTCTCTCTAAGAGAATTTTTTTAGAATCAAGTCTGAAATATTGCATAACGCTTATGGGGTAATATAATCCATTTTGAAGAACTTTGTCATAACTATCTATGAACACTGGACAATCATAATGGCAGTTTTTAAATCATCTTCCCTGGAACAATTCTAGTAACATCAGCAGAATAGTAGTGGATTATGGTGTTCCAGTAGAGAAGTTCAGTGTGCCAGAAGAATAGATTTATTTATATATTGAAATAGGGATGGGCTTGTTTAATGGTAGATGACTTGATATGGGCTATTAGTGGCAACTGGCTCATCAACTTTTGATTCTTTGCAAAGTATCCGTAGCTTTAAAAAGAATTGGAGGTATTCTATTTCAAAGCTCTTTTTCAAATCCCATCCAACTGAAATAATATTTGCAGTTCTAAATCAGCTTTTTTGGTTGGAACAATAAAGATCTTTCCACATCAGCAAGTTTATTTTTTAAAAAGATGCTAATTAACTTTCATATTTAAACTTCCAAAACTTACTCACTTTTAAATTTTCTCTATTTGTCCTATAACTTATTCAGGAAGAAATAATTTTGCAAACTTGACCTTCTGTACCAAGATCAGCTGGATGGAGTGGAAATTCATAAAAACCTACCAAGATGCAAACATACATAATTTTTCAAACAAAAAGCAAAATAAAATGAAATAGGATCAAATAATAAAATAAATTAATATACAAAATTGAAAGTAGTCCACTACTATCTACTCTACATAGTTCACAGATTACACCAAAGATTATACTATACATCTCCCCAAAACGACCAAATCATGTAATATGTCTTCCAATCTTTTTCCCCCCGCCCTATACTAATTTAAATCATTTTAACCATGCTATACATCTGATGCTGTGAGTTATAGCTCAAAAAACCCAGAATAACAGAAAAAGACCCTATACCATTGTGAGAAGTACATAAAAATGAATCAACAGACTTTTGATAATCTGATCCATAAGAGGCTTTATTAGGGAAAATAGTGCAGTATGGACCCCTTGACTCCAAAACCATGTTTAGGAGAAAAGGAGACACTCCCATTTAGTGAATACAGCTTATATAGGTTTATCAAATCACATGGTTACATAACACTTCCTGTTTCCCATATATGCACATTATACAACATTTTCATAAGAAAGTTCCAACCTTCCATGGAAAACTCCCAACATTCTCATTATAGTCAAATTTCCTGTTATTCAAATTCCAGAAGATTATAAGAAAGCCATTAATTTCTCTTAATGTGATGTCTAATGTCAGAGCGTCCCAGCACATACTTCTAACTTATGCCAAGTATATAGTTTTGCAATCTTGTATAATCTCTAGCAGAAAACACATTACATAAATGTTCTGAGCTTCAAAAGTTCAGACTGCGAACACAAAATGGCTTCAGTTCGGCTCTTTATATTCTCAGGTGTAATAACCAAATTTTTACTTATAACAACCATTCTGGACAAATGGCTGTCCAATTTCTTCTTTAAAACTTATAGTTACCCACAACTTCTGGAGGGAAACTGTTCATTGTTTAATTGTTCTCACAGTCAAGAAATTTCTTCTTAGTTCTAAGTTGCTTCTCTCCTTGATTAGCTTCCATCTATTGCTTCTTGTCTTGCTTTCAGTTGATCCCTCTTCTTTGTGGCAGAGTGTGCCATAAATTTAACGCCTATAATAAAATGTGTTGGTTGAAAAAAGTACTCCAGACTCCTGATCCTTCTATTCCTATAATTGTTATATACGGTTTTTGTTTGTTCGTTGCATTTGCTTTATTTATTGAAATGTTTATTACTTTTGGGTGATTATACTCAAAATTTTATTGAAAGGTAAGCAATATCAAATTTACAGTAGATTTTTTAATTGTTGGTGCATATTTGGTTTTTTTCCCCTTAGTTACCTAATTATTACTCAAGATATATGACTTAGACCAGAGGTGGTATTCAGCAGGTTCCGACCAGTTCTGGAGAACTTGTAGCAGAAATTTTGAGTAGTTTGGAGAACCGGCAAATATCACCTCTGACTTCCCCCGCCCCTGGATCTATGTTCCTGAGTCCCAGCCAATCAGCTGGGTCTTATTTTGCTGCCCTGCATAGGAGAAGAGAGCTGGAAAGCAGGTTAGTGGGGTAGGGAGGGAATGGGATTTTGCAGTAACCTTCCCCCAGGAATGGGGAGGGAATGTGGATTTTGCAGTATCCTTCCCCTGCCACGCCTACCAAGCCATGCCCACCAAGCCTTGCCCACAGAACCAGTAGTAAAAATTTTTGAATCCCTCTACTGACTTAGACCCTTGAGAATGCAAACTTGAAATTATATAAGTTTTATTTTGTCTGCAGTTCCAAACATAAACTTGGTCCAAGACTTTTATTCTATGATCTGGGAATTTTGAGAACTGGATTTTTCCTTCAATTAAAGGCAACATGTTTTAATTTCACCTGCTTCCATAACCTAAACATCATCCTTGTATTATTATGGAAGATTCCCAGCTTCCCTGATTTTTCATGGCATAAAAAATTTGGAACATATTCATGTTACGCACAAATTGCTGACAATCACCCAATTCATCCAGTTAATTTGATTTCCATTATGCAGAATATGAATACAATCCATCCATTTTGAAAATAAATTTCAATTGAGAGCCCTTCCAACATGAGAATGAAGAGAATTAATTCAGTTTTTAAAATATATGTATATCAGAATTAAACTTAAAATGTCTGTTTTTTTGGAATATTGCCCATTCTTTTTCCATTTTAGTTAACTCTCTGCTTCTTATTTGCCACTATTTAACTTCCTTTGAATTCTCATTTGCCTTAATTCCCTTCTCATTATTACCCCTAATTTTGTTGGCCAGAGATATCAGCAGGGAATCTTGGTAACATTAACTAAGATATAGAATAGCTAAAAATGGGATGTTTAGATCTCTTTTATATATAGGTGATATGCATTTGTAAATCAACACTTTTCTGAGAAAAGGATTACTAGTTTTTTTTAAAAGCAGCATGGAAACAGAAGAACAAAAATGTCATCTTCAAATTCTTAGCATGTCAGGTCTCTGAAACAACTTTGTCAATGTGCAGCCATTCTGAATCCAAATTCAAATCCGGATCTGAATCCAAATCTAAATCAAATCCAAATCCGGATCTGAATCCGAATCCAAATCTGAATCCAGATCTGGATCTGAAAAAGATAGTATCTAGCCAGCCTTAATAGATCTTGAGAACAAAGTTCAATGGTTCTGATTAGTACTTGGATGGAACATTCTAGGAGTGAAGTTAGATTGAGATTTTGGGGAAATATGTGAGGATGATTTCCATGGATGCAATCACTAGAAGCTAATATTTACTTTTGAATTTGTTAAACTAGAGTAAATATTCATCCAAGTTCTTAGGGGTACTTATTGTATATACTAAAAATTGTGAGGAGTAAAGACCTTTCTATGTTATGTCAAATAGATGGGTAATGTCCAAAGAATCACAATAATATATCATTATGCATGTCAATTCTAAAACTGAGAAGACTATTCAGCATTTTAAAAGACCATTTAATGTGTCCTATACTTACCTACATCCAAAACAGGCCACATGGAGACTCCTGGGAGGGGAGGGGCAGGGCAAGCCAGGTGGGATTTGTTGGTTCTCTGAACTACACAGAACCTTAGCTAGGAACTCCCCCAAACCCCTGCAAACCCCCAGCAGCCATCCCTGTATATTTGTGAGTTCCATTACCTCCTCAGTGCTGATATTTTATCTTGATTTGGCAATACTGAAAAATCTTTCATCAGATTTAACAGATAACAGATAATCAGAGTTGGAAGGGACCTTGTAGGTCATCTAGTCCAACCCCCCGCCCGAGCGGGAGACCCTACACCATTTCTGACAAATGGGAGTTGAATCTCATCTTGAAAGTCTCTCAGAAATCACTCAGATTTCTCTTGAAATCACTCAGATAAACTTTTCACTTGGCCCCTTCTACTAATTGTCACAGAATCTATAGACCTACTGTCTCAAAATAAAATAATAATATAAAATAGAAATGCCTCATTTAGCTCTTTAAAAAAAAATCGAGACAGTTATTTCCTGTCCCAACAGAAGTCTTTACCACATAACGGTTGTTTTCTCCCAACTACCAAACATTTTCATGTATTCAAATCCTAGGTGGCCAAATATCTGAATATTTCATATAGAAAGAATAGAAAGTAATAAAGTTACAGGCAGCTGGCTAGGTCATTCTTTCAACTCTCCGACAATAATATCATCTGATAGATTTATGCCAAGCATGGAAATTAATCTTTACTTTCCAGACATTCCACCCCATATTCAGTAATGTGCTTATAAGAGAACTTTAGAGTTGTGACACAGGTGGATGAATTGCTTTGTGTTGGATAAGAAATAAGCTGTGGTTGTTTGTGGTGGATGGCAAACAGTGAAATGACTGTGCTATTGTCATCATGTAAAAAATATATTGTTCTACGAAATTCATCCTTCTTGTCTACATCAATAAAACTTAAATTCTCTTTGCTTGCCTCTCTATAGTGATCCTGACTGCCATTTATGACAGTGAGACCTGGAAGGCATAAGCAAGTATTAATGAGAGACTTGACATCTTCCAGCAAAGATGCCTTCACTGAACCCTAAGATTCATTATTTTTGACTGTGTTCTTAATGAAGAAATGCTTAAAAAGAGTTACTCCTTCAAACTACATAACATCGTCTCATGCAGAAGACTTCAATTTGCAGGTCATATTATCCACATAGAGAACAATCAAATCCCTAAGAGGGCAATGAGACAGACCTTCCCCTGATGCTAAATGACCAAGAAAATGCCACTGAAATACATGGAGAAGAAGACTTCATGGAAGACTTAAAGATTCTAAACATCACATGGGAAAACGTTGAAGTTTTCCCAAAAGTGTTATAGATCCCTTGCTATTCAATATGCTACATAAAATTGGGAAGATGTAATCTTAATGTGATGCATAGACATGTATAAACAAGCACGTGCACACACACACACACACACACACACACACACACACCCCTCAGGGTTTAAATTCCAAGCCCTTTTCCATTCTTCTTTTGAGTTAATAGAAAATGGGCCATTATCCTCTCAATCTTGTGACTGAAGATTTTAATAATATTAAATAGTATTAAATAAGTAACAAAATTGTATGGTCCCATTTTTCTCTTCCCAGTTCCATCTACATACCATGATTTTGACTGAAGATTTATGTTATATGTAAGACTTTATTATAGACACAAAGAAAAACAAAAAAAGACCAAGACCGTTTAACAGAGTATTTTAGAGGTACATTTGAATCAGACCTCAGAAGACATTTCACAGGAACAAATATTGATTTATTGAGAGCACTAGAGGAAAAGACATTGCCAAATAGGGGGGGGGGCGATTAGAGTCTTTCTTTCGAGATGTGTATAAATTAGAATATATGGTATACGCGATTGGATAGAGTAACCAGGTATCTAATTGGACACAAGGCACCATCTGACTAGTGAGTTTAAAATAACAGAGTCAGAAGAGACTTCTTCATATGTTTTAGCCTCCAGTCCCCTAATCATCTTTCAATAGGGTGTTGGAATGGAACTGGGAGGTAATGAGGCTGGACTATCAAATCAATGGAGTTTTGAAAGAATAAAGAGGCAGATTATCTGTGTTCCATACAGATAATTTAGCTTTAGAAAATTCTTCTCTTTAGCTTTTCCAGAGCTCTACTCACCTCCCAGTTTATTAACATTCCTTAACTTTCTGGAAATTCTGTTGCTAAGCTGACAGTTCTTTTTGTTTTTCCCTGGGAAAGTGTTTTTAAATAGGAAAGTTGCTTGATTTAATACCATATGGCTGGGCCTGTCCCTTGTTTTGTCTGGGGAGTTTTCTTGGGGTTAAGAGCTTTAACTTAGTATCATAAAATCTCCAATACCACCACAATGCATAACAATTAACAATTACTGCTCATAGCGGGGTAGAGTTTACACACTGTGAAACAAAACTTAGCAACGTTTAAGAACACAGAATTCTCTTTGTTGTCTACTGGGAGATATCAGTAAATAAGTAAGAATTTCCTGGGAATTCAGAAAGGAGTAGAGAAATCAAGTACAAATGAATACATAGTTTTGCAGAAAAACAAAATATAGGCTTTAGATTGTATTGCACTTGAATCATGGGTCATTGTCATTTAGAATGGGTATTTTCCAGTATTTCTTTCTTAATTCTCTTATGGGAATAGCATTGAGCCGAGGACAAACTTCTGAGTTTTAAAACAGTGACTTGGTCTAGAAAGCTGGTTGATTTGTATTTTGAAAATTGGTTGTTAATCACTATATCATAGAGATAAACTGTATAATCCTTCTACATCTAGAATCCTTTGTTTCAGGATGGACCTGAATTAGCCTTTTATGCCTAGAATGCTTTGTTTCAGGATGGACCCAGAGACAAAATCATCTACTCTAATTGAAGGGACCAACTATGAATTATGTAATGATTTCAACCAATGTTCAAGTTAGTAGTCCAAAGGCCAGGTTCCTTTCCTGCTTCTCATCTTTAAAGGACCCAAAAAGCATTTTTCAAATATTTTACCTCATGATGTCATTATTTCTATATTAATCCATTTATATTTTCTGTCATATGTGGTCAATTAACATAAGTGGATGAGAAAAGAAGGGGAGTTTTTTTTCTCCAAAACAAAAGGAAGATATGTACAGGATGTTCATTCTGACCATTTTTACTTCACCTGGTTATGGAAGTATCAGTATTATCCCTTCTTTTGAGGCAGAAGTAACAAAACAACAGCAGCCTTATAATGTCAAGCTAAGGGCTGACTTGTGCTGAATCAATACTGCAAGATCCTTATCAATTTTAAATATAAAATATTTCAATAACTGCCTAAATAGCAAGCCATTTTTGACTGTTTTGGGAAGATGTCAGGTTTAACTTGATATTGAAGAAGGGAGAGCTGCTGATAGGTGGAGTTTCTGGCATGGTAGCATCATTAATAGACAATAGGTGATTGGTAAACTTTTTTATTTTAAAGATAACCTCTCTTGGTCAACAGAACTTAAGTTTGTATCTTCCTGGAAATATTCTAAGTTACTTCATTAGATACCAAAGGAAAAAGAAGTAGAATAGCATGATAAGATATTACACCACCCTGATAGGCAGCTATAAAGAAAGAGTGTAATACAGACAAAACAATATTCCCTGTTCTAGTTCCTCTATAATATATACAGTATCTTGGCTAATATCAGTAGGAGCCCTTGCAGTGCAGTGGTGAGATTCAAAAAAATTTACTACCAGTTTGTTGGGTGTGGCTTGGTGGGCATGACAGGGGAAGGAAACTGCAAAATCCCCATTCCATCCCCACTCCTGAGGGAAAGTTACTGCAAAATCCCATTCCCTCCCCACCCCACTAACCTGCTTTCCAGCTTCATTCTCCTATGCAGGGCAACAAACGAAGAGCCAGCTGATCACCTGGGACTCAGGAGGCAGAGAATAGATGAGGGCAGGGCCAGTCAGACGTGGTATTTGCCAGTTCTCTGAATTACTCAAAATTTCCACTACCGGTTCTCCAGAACTGATCAGAACCTGATGAATACCACTTCTGGTGCAGTGGTTAGAATGCAGTCCTGCAGGCAAACTCTGCCCACAGTCTGGAGTTCAAAACCGTTGGGTTCAAGATTAACTCAGCCTTCCATCTTTCTGAGGTCAGTCAAATATAGACTTCTTGGGAGCAATATGCTGACCTTGTTAACCACTCAGAGAATGCTGTAAAATACTATGGAGAGGTCTATAAGCCTAAGTGTTATTGCTATTGCTAAATGTCAGCCGGGTACTCATTTGTTCACTGCTGGGCAGCTTCACCCCTGAGCATGCAGAAAGTAAGATTTGACCCAGGAGCATGAACTGGAGTACTGAGTCTTGAGTCCGCACAACAATAGCATAACAACAGCCAAGATAAAACTTATAGGTGGTCAAATTAAATAGATAACATGTGAAGCCTTAAGCAATAGTAACTTTCAAGATCCCCTTCATGGATCACTGCCTTGTCGTGGCAAAGGGGCTTCCACAGCTGAATGAAGCTATGAGCTATGCCATGCAGGGCTACCTAAGATGGACAGGTCATAATAGAGAGCTTTGACAAAACATGATCCACTGGAGAAAGAAATGGCAACCCACTCCCATATCTTTGCCATGAAAACCCCATGGACAGTAGCAAAAGGCAAAAAGAACATTGTCCATGGGGCTGAGATGGGTCAGACTTCATGACTAACAACAACAACAACAACAAAAACATTCGAGATGCTAAATAGCTCTGATAGTCAAGCTACTGAAAAAGGTAATAAAGCACATTGGTTGTCTACTCAAGTGAATGTCAGAGAGCTCAATGCACACCAAATCCCTTTTGGCATTCTTTAAATATGCAAATAAAGTTAAAGTCTTCTATATTGTTAGCAACAACCTCAGGAGCAGCGGAGGAACCATTGACTCTGCAAGTGCAAATGATTGATCCATGACAGCTCAGAGTCACTCTCAGTCATCATGATTCCACTGACCATGATTATCCTGTCAGAGATAAAAGCATCCTTAGATTTAAAACTCAATTTAAATGGATGACATTACAATGCCACTGGATACAAGCCTGGATCTGTGAAGACTACCTAGTGATAGGAAGGTGGGGGGAAATATTCCCTTGAGGATCTCACTGAGAATAAATGTGAACTGTGTACCTGTTCATTGTCAGCATCCTTCCCTGCCCTCCCTCCCAAAGCATCAGTAAGGAAAAAAATGAGTTTTATTTGCAAGATATTGGAAATCAGTGTGAGTAGAATAGATATTGTTTATAGTTTACAAAACAAATCTCTGGTTTTATAAGTCTGTGCCATGCAGCAATAGTTTCATTTGCCTTCTGTTATATGTGTGTGTGTGTGTGTGTGTGTGTGTGTGTGTGTGTGTGTGTGGTATTCAGCTTTGTTCGGGTATTTTCCCACGTCATTATAGTTGTGCTTTTAAAGTTGTAGCAACGTTTCGGCAGAATCTCATCTGCCATTATCAGGCTTCTGTATTGTGTTCGTCTGTGAGTCAGACTTTCACAGACTTTCACAGACTTTCACAAACACTGTACAGAAGCCTGATGATGGCAGATGAGATTCTGCCGAAACGTTGCTACAACTTTAAAAGCACAACTATAATGATGTGGGAAAATACCTGAAAGCTGAATACCATACATGTAAGTACCCACAAAAACTTAAGAAAACACATACACACACACACACACACACACACACACACACACACACACACATATATTCACTGGTACAGGTATTCAGGTCTTGGCGTGTTTGAGTCTTATCCCATGTAAGATTGAGAGTATCTTGGTGATGTTTCGACGAGGTCCCACTTGCCATCGTCGGGCTGGTGCTTTCGGATTCATGCTTGTGCGAGCAAAGCGTGATCGAAGCTGCCGTCTCTCTAGAAATACTGGTGAGGAGGTGTGGTATGCTGGCTCTGTTGTAAGCGGGCTGGTTGGCTGTGTTGTTATTTTTTGATTGGTTGATGGAGTTGAAGTTTGCAGATTGGTTGGCTTTTTTGTAAGAGCCTGTGTGACTAAGGTGCTTGCTGTGTGTCTATCAGGCTCCTGTGTTGTAACGACCAGAGTAATGGGCTGTGTGATGGCCTTCTGACTTCTGTTAATGATCCATTGTGCTTAGAAGCCATGGGAACAACATAATAGGAAGAAGCCATGAGAACAAGGGTAGTTTCCAAAGAAAAGGAAACAGGTGTTAATATGGGTGTGGCGTAGGGAGATACATAGTTGGATAGATTGTGAACCCAGGTAAGGGGCAGAGGCTGTATATTTGAATCAATATATAAACTCCAGCCCTCCTGTGGAAAATGTCTTCTGCCATGAGCAGAATTCCCTTTTGCAAAAGCTTAATAATAAAGCTCTTTCATATTGTTCACCATCTCTGGCTATATTTTGTGATTATTATCACACCTTCCTTTTGCTTTGCTTGCTGCAGAGTCTTACTTGTCAGACAGTGCAGTCACTTATTCTTCATTACACCAAGTGTGACTGAGTTTATCCTGTGTGAAGGACCCAGTATAACTTCAGGATTATATAGTGATCACTGAAGAGGAGCTTTATTAACTGAAGCTAGCTACTTCTAAGTAATGCAGCCTACAGCCTTCTCTTCCTAAGCAGAGACCAATATTTTCTGTGTTTGCATTTCAAATAATGGATGAAGTTATTTTGCTGTTGTTATCATTGAACAAGCTGGTCTTGAATATTATATGGAAAAGAAAAGATGGAACAAGTCATCACCGAGCTACCAAATTAGGCAAGGAAAGCAAAGGGAAACCAAAATTCGGGAATAATTGTGAATCAAGAATTTTTGAGTGTCGCACCAAAAAAATCTGCTCTGTAAATGAGAACAATTGGCCAAAATGTTCACACTGAAAAATGAACAGCAACATTAGTTTGAAAAAATGGGAGGGATAAGCCAAGAAAGGAAGGAAGGGAGGGAGGGAGGGAGGGAGGGAGAAGGGGAGGGTGGGAGGGAGGGAGGGAGGGAGGAAAGATTTCTGTTGCTCTCTGCCAGCTTCCCACAAGGAAACTTAAAGGGGAAGCCAGCAGGAAATTGGAAGCTGTTCCCACTCCCACCTATGGTCATTCTGTTTCTCTGTTTACGTGAGGAAACAACAATGGCCCAGTGAGGGACGAGTTGCCTAGTGTTATTTTAAAAACCTTGGCATGCAAGGGATAAACTTGGGGTTTTCAAGGTGAGAGCTGTGAGCGTTGATCCTTTTCTGGAAAGCAGAGAAGGGAAGGGAAAGTCCCAACCCTCAAGAAGAAAAATTATAGCAGCAAATTGGAATGAAACATAACATGAATATTCTTATGCTGAATGGAGCTTTGGGGAAATAATTCTGCTCCAGCCCTGAAACTTGGAACAAAGGAATATTTGGCATAGCCTCAATGATTTGGCAGTTGGGTGTATTTTGCCCATCCGGATTGGCAAAACTGTGTTTTGGAATCTGTAATTTCTGATTTCATGCTGAAATTGTAAGAGACTAAGCTAAAGCCTGAAGCTGCTGCACTTAGGGAGAATAATTGCACATTAAATATGAAAGGAATAGTGGATTTATGCTAATTAATGTATAAATCAAAAGAAGGCCTTACCTATCTTTTGAGTTCACAAACCTAATTTATGCCTAGATTAAAATTAATAACAGGATTCAAATGAATTACTTCGCTTTCATTTTAATATGAAATGCCACATTATAAAATAATTGTATACTGTTTTGTACCTGTATCATATAAATGATAAGATACTGAGTGGACTGAAAGTAATGTCAATCCTAAGCTGTCTCATTAAATCCAGCAACCAAGAAAGAAAAACTGCAGCTGCTAAATGAATTCTTGAAGAAGAAGCTATGTGAAAATGTACGCTGAAAATAAATCATAACATTTGGATTGAATGGGCACATTTTAATGGCTAAGTCAATGTAACCTCCAAGAGAAACATTGACTGAGTCTTAACACAGACATGTCTGAAAATGGTCAGTTGTCTAATTTAATGAAGAATTAGCAATAGCAATAGTATATGCCTCTTTACAGTGCTTTACAGCCAGTGGTGGGATTCAAATTTTTGTTACTACCGGTTCTGTGGACATGGCTTGGTGGGTGTGGCATGGCTTGGTGGGCGTGGTTTAGTGGGCATGGCAGGGGAAGGATACTGTAAAAACTCCATTCCGTCCCCACCCCAGTAACCTGCTTTCCAGCTCCGTTCTCCTGTGCAGGGAAACAAAAGAAGACCCAGCCGATCAGCTGGGACTTGGGAGGCAGAGAATAGATGGGGGCGGGGCCAGTCAAAGGTGGTATTTGCCAGTTCTCCAAACTACTCAAAATTTCCGCTACCAGTTCTCCAGAACTGGATGAATATCACCTCTGTTTACAGCCCTTTCTAAGTGGTTTACAGAGTCATCATATTGCCCTCAACAATTTGGCTCCTCATTTTACTCACCTTGGAAGGATGGAAGGCTGAGTCAACCTTGAGCCTGGTAGATTTGAACTGCCAAATTGCAGTCAGCTGGCAGTCAGTAGAAGTACTGCACTCTAACCACTGTGCCGCCATGGCTCATGGTGACATTGTGCGTGATATGACAGCAGTTCCAATATTTTAGGGGCTGCCAGAAAAAATAGGGAGCTCTAAACAAGACTGCCTTCAAGATGCTGAAGACTGGAGGTTTTTAAGAAGGGATTGGACAGCTATTTGACCTTCAAGGTCCCTTCCAACCCTATTCTGTATTCTATGTTCTAAGAAGAAATGAATGGAAACTAATCAATAAGAAAACCAACCTAGAAATAAGGATAAATTTCCTGACAGAACAATTAATCAGTGGAAGGATTTGGCTTTGGAAGTTGTGGGTCCTCCCAGCACTGGAGGTTTTAAAGAAGAGATTGGAGAACATTTGTTTGAAATGTTATAGAGTTTCCTGCTTGAGCAGGCGGTTGGACTAGAAGACCTCCCGGGTCCCTTCCAACTCTGTTACTCTGTTATTCACTTATTCATTCTGAATCTGCAATTTATTTGCCCCATTGAAAGATGCAATGATGCTTATTCCAAAGAAAGATGGAAGCTTTTCTGAGTAGAAAATCCATGAAAAACTTATTTGGAGAGTTCTGTGCACTCCGTAATAAATGGATTATTACCCCTGTTCAGTTGTTGTTATTTTTTATTATGGTTTGTCACACAGTCAGCTAGATGTTTACACTGTATTTTTATTCACCTATTGAGTCCTTCCAAAGCACCTGAGATAAGCAGATGTTGTTCTTTGATGGTAATATAGGATGTAAGCTGTTCCAAGCAAAACTGCCTTTTTAAATTGTCTGGTGGTGACTTTGTCAATGCGGATGGTATTCAAGTGGTGCTCCAGTTGTTTTGGGATTATACCCAAGGTACCTATTATTATTAGTGCTATCTTTGGTTTTTGTTTTTGTTTTGTTTTTTTGCCATAGTGGTCCTATTTCTATTTGCAGGTATTTGGATTTTGTTATCTTCTCCAAGTCTTTCTTTTCAATTCTGCTGCCTCCAGGTACTGCTAGTCCACTATCCAGACTTTTTGTTAATGTTACTTTTATTAGTATTATTATTATGACCAAAAATTCTTCTTATCAGATTTTCTCACTAAATTTTAAAATTTCTAATGCCATCAATTCTTCTTTTTCATTTCCAAACTTTCTTCAAGTTACAATCCATTTACAGTGTGTTATAGAGTCATTTTTTTTTTTTGTGCATGGCAGCCTCTTTCCTATTTCTGTATTCTGCTTCCTCTGGGCAAATGTCACAGTGATTACACATTCATCGATGCATCAATGTATTTCTTTTTGGACCATTTTTTTTTAAAAAGCAGCATGACTGCTTAAGAGAATTGTTGAGAGGGTACAAATAAAACAGAATCTTAAAAAAAAATTGATGTGATTGCTCAGGTGTACTGCAATATCAAGGTTACAAAAACAATGATAACCCTTGACTTATGATTGGTTG
The DNA here is from genome assembly GCF_900518735.1 of Pseudonaja textilis. The sequence goes on from NW_020769369.1 coordinate 5,366,833, forward strand.
TTGAATGACTGCCTGAATTTTCTACAGCTTGGGAAGAGTTCTGGCTGTTGTAAAATATCATGCTGCCATTTCAAGTCAGATAATAATGTTCTGGGTGTTTGGAAACCTGTACACAATGACTGAGTTGCCAGGGTCCCTTCCAACTCTGTTATTCTATCTTATAGCAGTTTGGGGTGTGGTGGATGAGGTCTTAAACCTTTATGGAAGGTCTAAGTACTATTGCATTTTTTTTTCTTCAGACCTTTTGTCCATCATTTTCCAGTCCATTTAATATACTGGAGAATCTCTAGGTTATGTTATTACTGATATGTATTATGGGATTTTTTTTAACGCAAATAAAAGGCATCCCTTATGCATGTTAGCTTGCTGACTTACTACAATTTTAGCAGAAAATGTCCTTGTGTACATTTTTGTTGCATGCTAAATCAAATAAATTTCACTACCTGGGTGACAGTCTGCAAAATATTCAAAGCCTGCTTTTTGAAATGAGATGATAAATTCAGAGGAGCAAGAGTCAGTTGTTACAGTATTTGCCTTAATGTCTTCTGAAGTGTTTCTCATTTTGTATCCAACTGTTTTCTTTGGTTACCATCCAAAATGTAATTAGCCAAGCATAGGCTTATTGATTCAGTCCATGGAACTTTATCCTCTCTGAGTGTATTCTGGATCACACTGTTTGCATATGGATTTTTTTCCAATAATGAATCCATACTAAAGGTTTTTTAAAAAATGTACTTCACTGAATTGTCATGTCTTTTTTTTCTCAGCTAATCAGGGCAGTGCATAAAACTGTCAGCATTGCTTCTCATTATGAATCAGACAGCAGAAAGCAATATTCAAATACATTGCCAGCATTTGTGGACTCAGAGTTAGATTAAAATTATTGCTCAGAATGAAATATGAATCTTAAGCCAGCTTTATAGCGTAATTTAGAGGACCCCATTTTAAACAGATCTCCTTATCAAGGAGCTTCTGTTATTATCTTATTCCTTGTTAGCCCTTCTCCGTAACCTAAATATATGATGAAATGACTATGGTTGTTCAAAACCTTCAAAGAAATACTAAATAAAAATAAAAATTCTGATCCACAATTACATATGTCAAATTTGGGGCAGTTATGAGCATAATATAGCTATTATGCATCAGAGTTGGACCTTCTGTATAAAATTGGAAAAAAAATAGTACATGACGTTTAAAAACCCAGTGCAAGATAGATGTCAACTAAACATATTTCCCTGGTCTGTTAGAGTTGCCAGCAGAAAAGGAGTGAGGGACGTACTGCATTCCTTAAATGCTTTCATAGATAATTGCTAGGCAACCGAAGCTTCTGGCGTGCAAGATTATTACTGGAGAGCATAATTGATGACTCTTGGCTATGGATGTGTCCCATTGGAGAATATGCATCCAGGGGGTGGGGGAAGACCAGGGTCAAGGGTGAAATGAATGATGTGTCTCAGAGTCAGCTGCACCCAGGTAGCATGTTCACTCCTAATAAAAAATTTTTAACCTCTGAGAGATGTGGCTGGAGACTCATGATTTGAACGGGGATGGATGCCAGAGCCCTGACAGTAAAATTATTCAAGTAAAATACCAGGGAGGGGAAGAGTTAGTTTTCTTCTTCCCTTCATCTGGTAGGTTCCAAAACAACCTTTCAATTTTATTCTATTTAATGTTTAAAAAATTACTCAAAAATCTGAGCAAAGTTTTGTTATGATAGACCCAAACCTGGATCATACATTCTTTTCTACCAGGCTGCCAACTGTAAGATTAAAATCACCATCCACCTGATTTTATCTGGGGCCAGCATAATATTCTTGGACAATTGGGTAGATTCCATGGTTGACTTTTTCCCTGGGTGACATTTTAATAATAATAATAAAAAAAAAGAAACACGTATCACTAGGTTGAAGGCCTTCATAAAAATTCTCCCAGATGAAGTTATCTCAAGATTATTGTGTGAAAGTAAAAAGCTCATTAGATCCACCATCTGCAACCTTCTTCTCACTTTCAATAGAGCCAATTAAATGTACCAGGTTCTCAGATAGACAGATTGATTGACCCCTCCAAGTAGAGCTTCCTCTGATTGGATCATCATAGTAGTATATGTGAACTATTCATGTTCATGTAGAACAGGGAAGAGGCTCTCTACACCTAGATGTTCTTTTCAAGTGGAAAAATTACCTGTCAAGTTTTCGTTATAGGTGTCTAATAGGATAGTTGAAGGAAATGATGAATAAGACACTTTACCAAGTCCAAAAACATATTTTCTTACTTCACACATCTGAGGACAGAGCACAGGACCTGTCAACAAAATTATGAGCTTTTGCCAGTGTGAGTCCTTGATATGTGACACCACTGGGGAGACATTGTTTACTTGTCAGAAAAGGATTGGTTTGAATGCAATGTTTTACTATAGCTGATATTGTCATTTGTAAATACTAATCAAACCTTTGAAACAATGGATGCTTTCATTCCTCAGAATATGAATATTTTCAGCTATTTTCTTCAATATTATGCTATATTATGCATAATTTTCTACAATGTTACAGAACAGCTTCAGTTCAGGAATATCTGCTTCAGGTCCTTCCACCACATTGCTGTGGGATTAAAGTCAGGAATTTAACTTAAACAATCCAAAATATTAATTTTCTTTTGCTTTAACCATTCTGATTCTATGCAGGGGTGGGATTCAAATTTTTAACAACCAGTTCTGTGGGTGAGGCTTAGGTGGTAGGCGTGGCTTGGTGCTCATGTGACTGGGTGGACATGGCTTGGTGGTCATGTTATTGGCTGGGTGTGGCCAACTCAATATCACTCACATTGAGGCACACATCTCCTCACCTGGCCTCTCATGACTGTGGGGATGCTGCAACAGTCGTAAGTGTGAAAAATGGTCATAAGTCACTTTTTTCAGTGCCATTGTAACTTTGAATGGTCACTCCACACAAGCAAAGTACCAGCAAAGGAGGGGCAAAACCTCCAGAGAAGTTCCAGAGACAGGAAGTCTAGTCCTGCCAAGAACGTAATAAGGGTTAATGGAGAGGCCGTTTCTGTAAGCAACACCAGAATGTTTTCTTTCTGCCTTCCTTACAGGATTAGGCCAGTAATTTCTTCTAGCAACCGGTTCTCCGAACTGCTTAGAATGTTAACAACCGGTTCTAGTGAATAGGTGCAAACTGGTAAAATCCCACCCCTGGTTCTATCAGTTGGGTGGTTCAGTTGTTTCTTGTTGCATGAGCCATTATCTCTTGAGGTTCAGTTCATAGACAGCTACACTGAGGTTTTCCTGTAGAATTTTCTCGCAGAATTCAGAGTTCATAGTTCCATCAATGATGGCAAACCATCCTGGTACAGAGGTAGCAAAGCCAATCCAAACCATGTTTTATTGATGGTATAAGGTTCTTAAGTTGGAATGCAGCATTTGCATTTTGCCAGATGTAACACTTTTCATTCAAGTCAGAATGATCTCATTTTTAACTCCTCCATTCATAGAACATTGGTCCCATTTACTTCTGGCTTATTTGTGTGGTTTTCACAAAACATAGAAGGGTAGCATTGTTCTTTTTGGAGAATAATGATTTTCTCCTTGAATCTCTGCCACACACTCCATCATTCAGTGTTTTCCTGATGATGGTCTCATGAAGATTAATATTCATGAATGCAATGTTCTTTAGACATTACTCTGCGGTCTCTTAATATTGGTGTGATCTTCGTTGGTGGACATTCCTGAGGAAGGTAACAATGGTGCTTAATTGCCTCTATTTATATACAGTGACAGTGGGCTGATAAAGTCTAAACTCTTTGGAAACTCTTTATTTCATCTTCTGTGATTAGTTTATTGATAGCATCCTCTTGTTGATCTATGTATAATCTGAATTATATTCTGTATTATAGTTAAAGATTCTAATCTCTTCCAGACTTTTTTAAAAAATTTTATTGGTTTTTGAAACAAACATAAACAAATAAAACATAAAAACATCAAGCCATCTTCCATATGTATACATACAGTGTGCCGGATGGTTTACAAACTGTTTTGTGCTTCCATTTCGTAGTCTTCAATTTCAATTACATTGTATATAATATCATATTTTCAATCAACTATTAAATACATTGATATCATTATTAATCAATCATTTGACTATACTTTTATTCATTCATATTTTATGAAATAATCATATTTTACTTAATTTGTTTTATGATAGTTCATCTTATCACCCCAAATCTATCCTCGAATCATTTTGTAGATATAATAAGAAAAGAATATATCTTTATATCTTTATTATTTTTTAAAAGTCTACATATTTCATTACTACATTTTATTGTCTAACCATTGATAGAATAGATCCCAAATTTTATAAAATTATTTTTTAGCGTCCGCACAAGTCCACCACATATGGTAATATGAGCCAGGTGTCTGATGACATTTCCAACATTTTTTGGATTTATTCTTGAACATTCTTGCTATTCTTGTCGGGGAAAAATGCCACCTGTAAAACATCTTATACAAATTTTCTTTATATGTTCTTGACATTGTCATTTTATAATTTTGAGACCACATTTTTTGCCATTTCTCTAGATCAATCCCATATCCAAAATTCTTCCCCCAAGCAATCATCATTTCTTTAACTTGTTCTTCTTCTAGTTTAATTTCTAATAAATATCCATACAATTTTTTAATCACCTTTTCATCAGTACCTGTCAAAATCTTATCTAAGTCAGTTAGTTTATCATAGAAACCTTCTGTTTTAGAATCTTTATCATACCTTGAATGTATTTGCGCATATGAAAACCAATTCATCTTTATACCTTGTTCCTCTAGCTTTTGTATAGATTTGAGTTCACCCTTTTCATTCAATATTTCACCATATCTAACTGTTTCTTCCTTTTTGTATATTATAGGATAAGAAAATGCTTCAATAGTCAATAGCCAGACTGGAATTTTCAAATAACATTGTCTTTTAATCTTCTCCCAGTTTAACCACAGAGACTCCCGTATATAATGTCTTCTAAAATACCCCTGTGTTTTAGTTCCTTTATACCATAGAAAAGCATGCCACCCCAACAACAGATCATGTCATTCTAATGTCAACAATCTAGTATTTCTTAATGTTATCCATTCCTTAACCCACATCAAATTTGTAGCTTGGTAATAAAACTCCCAATTAGGCAAACCAAATCCTCCTCTAATTCTAGCATCTTGCAAAAGTTTTAACTTTATTCTCGCTTTCTTACCTTGCCATATATATTTCAACACAATTTTATTTAAATCTTCAAAGTAGTCTTTTTTGAGCCTAATTGGAATTGTTTGAAACAAATATAAAATTCTGGGTAATATATTCATCTTGATTGTTGATATTCTCCCTATTAATGACAGTTGTAAATTTTCCCATTTCGCCAAATCTATCTGCTGTTTAAGTTTGATATAATTATTCTCTTTTAGTGTACTGCATCTTGCTGTCAAGTATATCCCCAAGTACTTGATCTTATTCGTAACATGAATTTTCAATAGGTCTGCCAGTTTTTCCTTTTGTCTTGATAGCACATTATTTGTCAAGATCTTTGTCTTGTCTTTATTTATTTTCAAACCAGCCACCTTTCCATATGTCTCTATCTTTTCTATCAATTTTGATGCTGTTTCTAGTGGGTCTTCTAAGATGAAAACCAGATCATCAGCAAATGCTTGCAACTTAAATTCTTCCTTTTTAATTTTCATCCCTTTTATATTCTTTTCAACTCTAATGTTTCTATTTAACACTTCCAAAGTTAACACAAACAACAGAGATGATAGTGGGCACCCTTGTCTTGTTCCTTTTCTTATATCGATAGAGTCTGCCAGTTCTCCCTCTATCATTACCTTTGCCATTAGCTTATGATATATAGCTTCTATTGCTTGAGAAATTTTTCTAGCAAAGCCCATCTGTTCCAGCAGTAATAACACGAATCACCAATTCACATTATCAAATGCCTTCTGTGCATCTAGAAATATCACAGCCATTTGTTTTTCAGGATGTGCCTCGTAGTATTCCTAAGTGTCCAAGATTGCTCTCATATTGTCTTTAATTTGTCTCTTTGTCAGAAATCCATTTTGATCAGGATGGATAAAATTATTTAAATATTTTTTAAGTCTTTCTGCCAATATTGAAGCAAAAATTTTATAATCTGTGTTTAGTAGGGAAATAAGCCTATAGTTCTTGATTTGTAATGGATCGGTCTCCTCTTTTGGAACAAGGGCGATATCAGCTTCTGACCATGATTTAGGTATCCTCTTCTTTAACATAACTTCATTCATAACTTCTAGCAATGGAAGATTCAATGATTCTTGTAATGTTTTATAAAATTCTGCGAGAAGTCCATCTGGGCCTGGTGCCTTTCCATTATTTTGCTTCTTGAGTGCTTCAGTTAACTCCATCATTGTTATATTTCTTTCTAACAATGTTTCAATCTCTTTAGGTATCTGAGGTAAATTAGCATTCTGTAAATACTGTTTAACTTTTTCCTCATCAATATTCTCTTGTGTGTATAGTTTCCCATAATAGTCTTAAATGATTTCCTTCTTCTCTTTACTACCATAGCAAACTTGGCCTTGGTCATCTATTAATTGCAATATTTTCCTTGATTCTTTCTCCTTTCTCAAATTATATGCTAACCATCTACCTGGTTTATTTGTATCTTCAAAGTAGTTTTGTTTAGCACCTCTAGTTTTCTGTGCCAATTTTTCTTTTTCTATTAGACCCATTTTATGTTTGGTTATATCCATTTTTAACTTAATGTCCTTTTTCTGTGGCATTTTCTGTAGCTCTTTTTTAAGTCCTTTATACTCATCCTCTAATGCCTTAGAGGATAATCTTTTCATGGTATTTCTTTTCCTTGTATAGTCTATTATCAAGCCTCTGGCATATGCCTTCATTGTATCCCATACATTCTGGATTGATGTATCTTCTTTTTTGTTTTCTCTAGAGAAAAAAGCCAGTTCTTTCTCCATCCGCTGTGTGAAGTCTTTTTCCTTTAAAATAGTATTATTTAACATCCATCTAGATCTTCTTCTTTGTCCTTTCCATTTATTTGTCATTGGATTGTGATCTGCCCAAGTACTTGTTTCAATATTTATTTCTTGAATATTAGTTAGCAATTCTGTTGACATCCATATCATATCTATTCTGGACCATGATAAGTGTCTATTTGAGTGAAGGTGTATTGTTTAGTTTTAGCATTTCTTTCTCTCCATGTATCTTTTAAGTTTATTTCATCTACCATTTTAAAAAAAGATTTAGGGAGGGTCTTTCTGTTTTGCTTTATTGTTTTCTGTGCTGTATAGTCCAGTTTATTGTCTACAATTCCATTAAAATCTCCCATCATAACTATATTAGCACAGTCCAGTTCAATTATTTTCATATGTAACTTTTTATAAAATTCTTCTTGATTGTCATTCAGGGCATAGATTGCAATCAGGAGTGTTTTCGTATTGTTGTCTATTATTTCCACCATTAGTATTCTTCCATCATCATCAGTATAAATCAATTTCGCTGGGATGGTCTCTTTAATGAATAAAACTACTCCTCTTTTCTTACATTGTATCAAGGAAGTAATTTTGGCTGTATCAACAGTTGTTCATATTGTTTTTTAATATGTACTTCTTGTAGGCAGATTATATCAAATTTTAATTTCTCTAATTTATGGAAGGTTTTCCTTCTTTTAATGGCTGAATTAAGTCCATTTATATTAATTGTAATCAATTTTTTCTCTTCCATGGTTATATTTTGTAGTTAGGTTTGACAGCTCTCGTGGATCTTGGTTCACGTTGTTCTTTGGCTTCCTCCTTTCCACCTACTGCACCTTCTTCTTTTTCAGTCATCATTTGGCAGTCCTCTTGGAGTTCAATTAGTGAAATTTCTTTTTCTGCCTCTTCCTCTTTCCCTCTGAAAAATTCTGTATAAAATGATTCAGCTTTCTCAATTGAGTCAATTCTATATCTCTGTTCTTGCCATGTGAACATTAAACCTCTGGAATCAGCCATCTTTAATTCACCTCTTTTTTCAGTAGCAATTTGGTCAAGAATCGGTATTCTGTTCTCATCTCTCTTACTCTTCTGGGTATTTGTTTCAAGACCACAATCTCCTTATCTTTGTATTTCAATGTTTTCTCTCTTGCCACTTGCAAAATTTGCATTTTAATGGCTTTCTTTGTAAATCTGATGTGAACTTCTCTTGGTAAGCTATTTCTCATTGCACATCTTGTGAAGACTCAATAAACCTCATCTATTCCATCCATCATTGTCTCTTATTTCCAAAGCTTCAGCCAGTATTTTTATCATTATCTCAGCTAAGTTTTGTCCTTTTTCTTCCTCTACATTTTGGAATCTAAGATAGAATTCTGATCTATCCATCTCCCATCTCAGCATACCACTTTTATCTTGTTCAACCACAGTTAATCTGTTATCAATGTCTCCAATCTTCTTGTCTCTTTGTTTATCTTCTTCAATCTTTTGGAATCTCTCATCATACTTCATCATCATTTGTTGGATGTTCTCCACTTTTTCATCAGTTTTCCCTGTTCTTTGTTCAATGTTCTCTATTCTCTTTTCAATATTCTCTGATCTTGTTTGAATATTTTGAATTCCTTTCATAATCATCTTTTCTTGTTCTTGGGTCATTTTTTCTTGTTCTTTTTCTTGCCTTAACATTGTCTGTATTGAACATTGTCCTCCAGATGGTGGAGAGGAAGAAGTAGAAGTTGAGAAACCAGAAGCTGTTAATTTCCTACTCATTTTGAGCAATTCAAAATCTTCAGGTTCTTCTAGACCTTAATCCAATTGTGAAATAACCAATTGCAGTACCAAATAAAAATAGTAGGAAAAAAGAAGCCAAATAGTAATAATAATTTAAAAAGAAAAAATTTCTTCAGGTTCTTCCATACCTTAATCCAATTGATTGGTTAGATAACAGTAAAAATTCAAAAATGAAGGAAAAGACCATAAACACACACAAAAAATAGAAAAAGTTGTAAAATCCTAAAAAAGGTGGAAAAGTGAAGAATAAAAAGCTTTAAAAAGAAAGGAAAAAATCTTCAGGTTCTTCAACACCTTATCCAATTAAGAGGTCTCAAATATAAAAGGATGCATAAGAGAAAAATAGAAGCCCAGAAAAAAAACCCCAATATGGAAGGTAGATAGAAAGACAAAAATACCAGGAAGAGAGAGAGAGAAAAAGGCTACTCCCTTAAAAAGAAAAGGAAGGGGATCATTCATACTAAAGCTTTTCCTTTAAAATAAAAAGCAAGCATAGAAATTTAACTTCCAAAAACAAGAAAAAAGAAAGTCAAGTTCCGAAGAGCCAAAAATCGAAATAGCTATTACAAAAAGTAAACTGATGAGGAGGGGTAGTACAGCTTAGAAAAAATAAAAAGAGCACAGTGCACTTTGTTTAATTATCCAAGGCTCTTCTCCAGAGACTTATCACCTTTTCTTTTCCTATAAGCTTCAACACCAGATTCCAGCTGTTGATAGAAACCCAGAAGAGCACCTGCAATAATACTTTCCCATGCTCTTCCCTCTATCTTATCAAACAGGCAATGTCCTTGAAAAGAAGTCTCAGTTCTTTCTCAGTTTTGTCTGGTCAAAAGAGAAATAGAATATTTCCAAGCCTCTAGTTGGCAGTGTTACAAAGTTTCTCTGCTTTCACTTTCCCCCTCCTTTTCCAAGCAAAATATAATAAGAATTAATAAAAAAAGAAAAAGATATTCTTCTTGTCTGCTTTCCATATAATCAAGATTAATATTTGAAAAAAACAACTCTCATCCAAAACTGTTATAAGTTTTTGTTCTTCGTAGTAGTAGTAGATAGGCAAGCAATTTGTTTGCTTTATTACTTTTCTCAAAATATTTGTTTCACAAATTTAATGTTTTAAATAAATCCTATAAATAACTTTTTAGTTATTTATGAAATCTAGGCAATTATGAATCTTTTTAAGCTTCTGTTCTAGATCCAATAATGGATTCTTCTAATGCCTTGGTTCTAAAACCTTCATTTGGTTTCACAATACATCCTTTGGTTTTTCTATGGCATTTTAGCTGTCCTGCTGTGATTTAAATTAATCTGAAAGAAGCATTTAAACTCAGTTTGGTATTTAAATTTAACATCTTCTTGCACTAATAATAGGAAATTCAGTCTCCATCTTTTTGAGCCAAGGATTTCTCTATGAAATCTTATAATTATTGGATTATATATAAATTGAATAAATAAATAATGCTCTGCCTAAGGGGTGCAAATTTTACTTTAATAGTTTCCTTAATAAAGAAGTAGACATCCAATGCATGTCTACTGTTCAGTTCATTTTCTGAACAGAAGAATAATAGATCATATAAAATATATATTATTTCTCTAAGGATATTTATGCTTCTGAAATAGAGAGAAATAATAGCATAGAACCATTTGGGGGAGAGTTTCTCAACATTTCTTTTGGTAAACCTGATTCACTAAGATTTGGGGAAAAACACATTCAGAAAAGCTTCTTCTATGAGTTCAAGAAGATATATATATATACACATACATACACACACACACATACATACATACATATATGTGTGTGTGTGTGTGTTTGTGTGTGTGTGTGTATATGTGTGTGTGTATGTGTGTATATGTGTGTGTGTATGCATATATATAGTTTCTTTTTTAATTTTTTTGCTATCATTTCGAGGATTTTGAATTGAAGCAACTATATTTTTTTCTTGAAATCATCCTAATACAAATCTCCCTTCTCTGAATTTATTTTTCCACGAATTTACACAAACCATAACATTTTATTTTTGTCCATCAAGACCAATAATTTTTTACCTAAATGTTTATTCTGTAACAATTTTCATCTTCACATTATACATTTTCTTCCTTTTCAATGGATTAGTTCCTCCTCCAGATATAGGTTGTTGAATGGTTGGGGGTTGTTTTTTTTTTGCATCCCTGGATTGAGGTGGAAAAACAATTTGTATTTTTCAGATGACGGTAACAATTCCTATTGACACAGATTAGTTTTCTTTTGAACTTTCTGTTCATTACTCAAGAGAAGAGACAGCAGAATTATTAGAGATTTACATACTTGAAAATTCCTTTTGGTGGAGGGAAGTCAAAAATATAATTTAACTGCCACAATACAAACTAGTACATCAACACCTAAGTACTTTGGCGTAGTATATTTGCACTTCTTGTTAACATTTGTTTTTCTGGCAGCACAGTACAATTAATCATTATTTTCAAATCAGATTCTTCAGCAGTTAACTAGTGTTTGTATGATTGGTGCTTTGAGACACCTAAAAAACCAAAAACTGTGCTCTCAGGAATGAGCAATGATGTTCTATCTCAACATCCTAATAGATCAACTTGTCTAAATCAAATATTGAAAACAACTATAGCTATTCCAGAAAGCACCATGTTGTAAAACAGATTTGAGCTTAGATATAAACCTCAGAATAACTTTATTGTCACTTTAAATGTACACTAATCGTATTGTATACAGCCCTCAAAGGGTCACCACCTCCAATATACACTACATAAGCATGATAAAATAAATAAATAAATGATAAAATAAATAAATAAATGATAAAATAAATAAATAAAGGACCTGTATACTGCACAAGTCAAAAAGAGGGCTGTGAAAATATTTACAGACCCCTCACATCCCGGACATAAACTGTTTCAACTCCTATCCACAAAACGAAGCTATGGAGCACTGCACACCAAACAATTAGACACCAGGACAGTTTTTTCCTGAATGCCATCACTCTGCTAAACAAATAATTCCATCAACACTGTCCAACTATTTACAAAGTCTGCACTACTATTACTATTAATCTTCTCATCACTCCTTATCGCTCATCCCCTCCCACTTGTGACTGTATGAGTGTAATGTTGTCATTTGTATCCTTACGATTTATATTGACTGTTTCCTAGTATGATTTGATTGCTTATTGTACCCTATGACTATTATTAAGTGTAGTACCTGATGATTCTTGACTCTTTATGAATGTATCTTTTCTTTTATGTACACTGAAAGCATTTGCACCAAGACAAATTCCTTGTGTGTCCAATCATACTTGGCCAATAAAGAATTCTATTCTATTCTATTCTATTCTATTCTATTCTATTCTATTCTATTCTATATATTATATAACACTAGAGAAATTTCTCACTATATAGAGAAATAACACTAGTTCGGATGTATACATGTACGTGGTGAGAAAAACGAATCTTGCAAGTTTACCAGACGGATGGCATAGGGAACAAAGCTGTTACAGAATCTGATAGTCCTGCTAGAAATACTTTAAAACCTCCTCTCAGAGGGAAGCAATAGAAACAGACCATAAAGTGAATGTGTGGAGTCTCTAACAATGCTTTGAGCTCTAAGCACATAGCACTTATAAGCAGTATCCTGCTTATAACAGGAAGCAAGCTTCCTATAATCTTCTCGGCTGTCCTTACCACTCTCTATATGGACTTTCTATCTGAGGCACTGCTACCACCAAATCAAACAGTGATGCAGTTTGTTAAAATGTGATCAATCGTGCCTCTGTAAAAAGTGGCCAGGATAGAAGGAGAAAGATGTGCTCTCCTCATCTGACCCAGGAAATACAGACACTGGTTTGCATGCTTCACTAAGGATGATGTGTGGAGAGATCAGTTCAGATTGTTAGGGTTAGCTATATAATTGGGTATTTTTTTATTTCTGTTAGAAATAATTCTTCAATCCTAATGCCAGCACTGCATAACACTCCTGCTGTTGATGCCATATGGAATAGGATATTATTTCTCTCTTCATTATCAGCTGGGGTCTGATCAAAAGGATATTCAAAACTGTTGCTTGTAAATGGAACCATATGCTTATGTCCTTCTGTCCACCTTATTTCTGGACGGTGAACTGGAAGGAAAGTTTTCAGCCAATTTCTCTAAACAATCCAGAAATTATTCAACTTTTCCTCTGGGAGAAATTGTTTGATTCCTCCCTCCCCAAAGTGTGTTTCATTTGTTTATTTAGCAAGATTTCACTAATTTGCTTTCAGGATTTCAGTTCAGATGCTGGTGGAGAAGAATCAATGCCACTGAGCATTTGTATGTCTTTGTTTTATTACAGTCTAAGATCAGTTTATAAAAATGAAGTCAACAAAATGCCGTGGATAACATAGAAATACATACATTTACATAAAATCCTGAAACAGTTTATAATGTAAAACAGACACTGGGCTGTTTCCAAAAAGCATCATTATCAATGAAGACTGTTGCAACTTTGTTAGAGATTTCTGGGTTTCCATAATTATATCCCTTATGGATGTTTTGCTTTAAAAGAGAGAAAGAGAGAGAAATGAACTTGTGATATATGAGTTTGATGATTAGAAAGAGTAGACCATGAAAAGAAGGAAATTATGTCATAACAAGAGAGGGGGGGGGAGTGCTTGTAACTACTGTTAAGAAGATTAGAAGTCTTATCTCTTTCCTTTCCTTTCCTTTCCTTTCCTTTCCTTTCCTTTCCTTTCCTTTCCTTTCCTTTCCTTTCCTTTCCTTTCCTTTCCCTTCCCTTCCCTTTGTCTCTTCTCCCTTCCTCTCCATTCCTTTTATTTTTTTCTCACATATTTATTACTGTATTTTCCTTATTTTTCCCTTTCAAAATTTGTATTGTTACTCTTTTAAAAATGCTTCTAATAAAAAAAAAATATTTTTGCAAGAAAATTATTACATTAAAGAGCAATTAAAGTTAATGAGAATTGGAGCTATGAATGCCTATCACCACTGAGTACATACAGGCATTTTCAAAGCACGTGTGACACAGATTTTGCTTTCATAAATGAGTATACTCTGCAAGTTTGGCTTTCATATAGAAAATTCATGTATCTGATCATTATCATCCTAATGTAGCCCCCAGTTCATGCCAGGTTAAATAGTCACTTCTAACAAGCATGTGGGATATTAAAAATAATATTATGATGGGGTCGCAATTGTGAAGGTATGAAACATACTTATATCTTCTACATCAATTCATCTTCAGTTTTATTAATTTAGTTGCAAGTACAGTAATATCAATTTTAATTAGTTTTATTTTTCATTTATTTCCCTTATGTTTTATTCATGTTGCTTTTGTCTCTCCTTTATGGTACACAAAGTTGTGTACTCTAATCTCCAAAGGATATCTGTATTTTCACATCACAACATGTTCCTTGCAAATGTCTCCTACACAGCCAAAATCATGCTAACCTTTCTATCTATTCCAATTTCAATGTAGTTTCATAAATCCTATTTATCTTACACCCATATTTATTGAGTCAATTTGTATGTGTTTTGAACCATTTAAATAAATGATATAGGATGGTGTACAAAATTAAAGCAATCAATTAAGTTTGGCCCACACTCTCAATATCTAATAGAAAACTTTTCAGTAATTACTTTTCTCATCTCTGGGTAGTCTACCTTTGTTCTCTTTAAAAACACAATTGTTTGGTATCATTAATCATGCATAGAATGAAGGTTAGACTTGTTACTTCCTAAAGCCCAGTGTAACATATAAAAACAACCACAAATATCACATGAAAGATAATTTGAATTTTTTCAGAGATGGACGTTATTCTTTCCTGAAGGATACATGTGAGTGACCAACAGTTGTCTGAAGACTTTAGAATTATTAGCAATAATTAGAATACAATTAATGATTAGTAGCTGTTTAAAATTTCTCTTCTATAAAATGGGTTTGGGTAACTTTTAAGAATGCAGTCCAAGTCAGTAACCAATGTAGCTACCACATCCAGTGGCAAAGTATTCTGGCACTTATTGATTAACCTTTTTGGCAGTGGGTCATATCATTATGCGTGGGTGTTAAATGGAAGCTGTCACTTATTTTTAACTTACAGATTCATCTATAGGAGATACTACAGGACAAGAAAGCATATATCCAGCACAGAGGAATCTCAGCCCACACAGTTCTTAAGATAAGCTTCAAATGAGATGGAAATATTTAAAGAGTCTGTGAGAAGAAAGCAGGAAAAAATATTTCTATGTTAAATTCCAAAGACTTTTGGTTTTTCTCAAAGTCATTCCCACTTTTCACAGAATAAACTCTGTAATTTATGTGGAAGAAAACTACAAAAGTTCACTGAATGTGTGTATACTTTGGGTGTGCATGATTGTCTCTATCTCTACATTTTATTTATTTATTTGCTTTGTCAATAGCTTACAAGATAATAGGTATGTATATACATAGTTATGAATACATGGATACATATAAGAAAAATAAAAGAAACAATAGGACAGGGACGGTAGGCATGTTGGCGCGCTTATGCATGCCCGCTACAGACTTCTTAGGAAAGTCGTGAGTTCAATAGTAGACAGTCTAAGGTTAAAGTTTTGGGGGTTTGGGGAAGAAACCACAGCGTCAGGAAGAGTATTCCAGACATTGACCACTCTGTTGCTGAAGTCGTATTTCCTGCAATCAAGTTTGGTGCGGTGAACCTTGAGTTTGTATCTATTCTGTGCTCTTGTGTTGTTATGGTTGAAGATGAAGTATTCATTGACAGGTAAGTCATTGTAATGTATGATTTTATATACCATACTTAGATCAAACCGAAGGCGGCATAATTCAAGGTTTTCTAGGTCTAGAATTTCAAGTCTGGTAGCATAAGGTATTCTACAACAAGTAGAGGAGTGGAAAACTCTTCTTGTGAAATATTTCTGGACTTTCTCAACTGTGCTAATATCAGATATGTAATGTGGGCTCCAGAATGATGAGGTCTATTTGAGTATTGGTCTAGCAAATGTTTTCTATGCTCTAGTTAGTAGTGTGATATTACCAGAGAAAAAGCTATGTAGGCTTAGGTTAACAATTCTTAACGACTTTTTGGCTATGTACTTACAGTGGGCTCTTGCACTTTGATCATTAGAGATGAGTATTCCAAGGTCCTTGACAGAGCTTGGATCATCAACAAGGTCTTGACTATTCAGCTTGTATTTTATTTTCTGATATTTTTTTTGCCAATATGTAAGACAGAGCATTTATTTGTTGAGATTTGAAGTTGCCATTTGTTTGACCATTCTGATACATAGTCAAGATCTTTTTGAAGGGTAGCAGTATTTTCTGTGGTATTGAACAGCTTTATATCATCAGCGAAGAGAACGCAGTTGCTCTTAATATGATCACAGAGGTTATTTATGTAGAGTATGCCTTGGGGGACACCACTATTGACAGGTACAGGATTTGATAGGACATTCCCAATTTTGACCATTTGTTGTCTGTTTGACAGGAATGCTTCTATCCAGTTATGCAGTTGTCCAGAGATACCATAAGATTTTAGTTTTAGGAGTAGTTTGTCGTGTACCACTGAATCAAAGGCTTTACAGAAGTCTATGTGGATTGTGTCTATTGCTTTGCCCTGATCGAGTTGTGTAATCTATATATTTTTGCAGCATAAGAGTTGCAGATTACAGGATAGTTTTTTTTCTGAAACCAAATTGTGTATTGGAGAGTAGGTTGTTTGTCTCTAAGTGGAGGATAATGGATTGGTTAATAATTGAGTCCATGACTGTACAGGTGATGCAGCATAAGGAGATTGGTCTGTAATTTTCAACAAGGCTGGGGTCTCCCTCTTTGAAGATTGGGATGACCACGGCTTGTGACCATAGGTTAGGCAAGGAGCTGGTCCTGAAAGTTTTTTCAAAGATTATGCTTAGAGGTTCTGCTATGACAGTGGATAGATTTTTTAAGAAGTAGGCACATATTCCATCCGGTCCAATAGATAGGGATGGTTTTAGATTACGTAGTGCTTTTTCAAAATTGTTTTCTGTAAAATCAATATGTATTAGATCATTGTAGTTGTCTGTGGTTCGACTAGAAAATACTGGGCATGATCCATTGCTGTTTACAAATACTGAGCCAAAGAATGTGTTACAGATGTTGGCTTTAATGGTCTTGTCATTGCAGTCTTTACCATTAGGTCCTATCAGGGGTGGGATGGACCTTGAGTCTTTTAATTTGTTGTTTACAAAATTGTAAAAAGCGTGGTTGGAATTAGTGCGTAGAAGGTTTTCCTCTTGTTTAATGTGTTCATTGGTGCATTCAGTCTTTATCTGGTGGCATAAAATTTTGTATCGGCTTTTGAAGTTGGCAACGTGACCAGATTTGTTTTTCTGCCAGAGCGGTCTCTTTTTGGATTGATGTTTCCTTATTGTTATGGGTAATCTGTTTTTTGTTTTTGTTTTGGGAGTTGTTATTGGTACATATAGTTTGATGACTCTTTTGACTTCAAGTAAAATTATGTTGTAATGGTCTTCAACAGTATTGCATCCAGTGAATAGTTAAAATCTTAACTTCTTTAACATTTCTTTTCAATTAAACATCATACTTCCTTGGGAACACTTATAAACTTTCCATAGTTAATTCTTTTTTTCCATATTTCTCACTTATATTTTTATAAATCATTACCAATAATTAAATATGTTCCCTTTTAATTTTCTCAATCATTTTAATTCATTTATTTATTAAGAAACATCCCACTACATTACAGTAAATATTTTATCCATCATCATATTTTCTAAAATTATTTCTATTTGTAATATAACTATGCTATCTTATGTACCTTTGCAGAATCCCTTCTGCAATTAAATTTTCACCCATTATCTCTAAACAAGCTTATGGTTACAATCCTTATATCTTTTCTCTGTTTCTCCATTTCTTGTTTCTGTTTTTTTACAACTTCTTTTCCTTGCCTTCTTCCCCCTCTTCTTCTCCCTCCCCTTTTTACCCCCTCATCTCACTACTTCTAACTCTCTCATCTGTAATCCCCTCTTCTGTTGCTTTCTAATATTATACTTATCTTTCAAATTGTTCTTCTTTTTGGTTGTTTTTTCTAGTCTTAAACCTTTCACTCTCTTCCCCCCTTTTCCTCCCCCCCCACTTAAAATTATTTGATCATTAAAGATGGCTTCTTCTTTGTCCCAATCTTCTTGTTCTTTCTCGTTGCTTCTCATAGTTCCAGATCTCCATTTCTAAGAATTGAAACATGAAGCCAAAAGAACTTCTCTCTTCTTGTGATCTTCTTTCCATTTTTAAGTTCCGTTTTCAGTTCTTCTAAGAGTGATACCATTTAAAAAAGTTTTAAACAACCACCCGATTAATTTTAGTCATCTAAATGCAAAAACCAAAAATCAGCAAATAATCCAAATAATCCAAGGCTGTTTCTTTCTGCTTCTTTTTTCCACTTTCTCTTCCTGGGGTTCTATTATTTTGTTATCAAGTTTCAATTAAAATGTATCTTTGAGGAATTTGTTAAAATTTCACTGTAAGTTCCTTTTAATTATAGTTCCATTCCTTAATTCCAGGTAGTCTCCTCCATTTTTTCCACATCCTGCCCTTTTATTCTTTTTTTTTCTCCTTTCCTGCTTTTAAAAACTTTTAAATGTCCAGAAATTGTTATTATCACTTTGACTTTTATTTTCAGCTTAGATGCCTATTAATGTCAAAGTGGATTTTTTTTCAATTTCTTGCTTAAGTCTCTTAGCAATCAGTAAAAGGAAGGGAAGAAAAAAAAACCTAATCCTTTCCCTTCTCTCTCTCTCCTTCGCAGCTTCAAAATCTTCTTTGGGAACAATGTTGTTAAGTTTAAATTCCAGGGTACCTTATTTGTTGCTTTTGCAGTTTGACCTGGTCAACCAAAATTTTCTCTTCTTTTCTTCCTCCTGCACATTCTTTTCTGGTTGAGATTTTCTTTGTGGTGGCCATTTCTGACCACTGCTACAACCGCCTTCGGGAAAGGGAGCCAGTTGGGGAGGAGAGATGTGGCTCTCCTCAACCCTGCTGGCAGTCTCCCCCCTCTTCACCACCTCTACGGGTAGGTTAGCCCCAAAACCAGCTGGCTCGGGGCACTAGCGGTGAACACGGATTGAAGCCTTGGAGAGACGAGGTTTTGGCCTGTTTCTGAAGAAGCTCAAACCGGAAGTCCCTGGTTGTGTGACTAACTTTTGATACAGTCAGTACGGCAGTCAATGTACAGGTCCTTCTCTCCATTGTCTCAATGTGTTTTGAGTTCTGTGCAGAGTAAACAGGAGCGGGCATGTTAGTGTATGATTAGGTCAGGACGAGAACTGAGGTTCTAATGGTTGGTGTTGCTTTTGGCAAGTGAATTTATAATATAAATGAATTTACGTTTGCTTGATTCATTTTTGCAAATGACCCTGCAGAAGCATGGGGCACAGAGCCATCTCTGTTTCTGAACTCTGGGCCGATGCGGGAAACCCCGATGCAGGAAATGTCAAGTATTTCATCAGGGGAGATGGTTGATGCTTGATAATCACTTGATGACGTTGCGGACAGTTGTGATGTCATCATTGTCATTGATGTCCTCTAGACCAAATAAGAAGGCATTTGGATGTTTGGTGTAGCAGCTAAGGCATCAGACTAGAAACCAAGAGACTGTGAATTTTAGCTCTGCCTTAAGCACAAAGCCAACTGGATGATCTTGGGCAATAGCAAACCACTTCTGAAATCTTGTCATGAAAACTGCAGGGAATTAACACTGACTCTAAGACACATGCTGACTCTAAGACACATGCTGACATAAAATATCAGGTAGGCAGAAAGATATTTTGGAACTATTGGTTTTTTAACATAACCTTTGACTTTTTAACTTTGAATAACAAAGAAAGCTGGTCTTTCAATACTGCTAACAGCACTGTAGTTAAAACATTTTTGCTTATCTACCAGTAGGCCAGTAAATAGATTTCATATCAATTGTTTTCACAATTAAATTGAGCTGATCCAATCAAGAATCTTTGGAGAAAAGGAGAAAATAGAATATATATTTTAGATGGGGAAAAAAAGAAAAACTTTCAATTACATGATGAAAAGCTGAAGAACTGCCTTATTACTTTTTGTGTATCTTTCTGAGGTTTTAGTGATGGCTAAAAAATGGTCTGCATTACTTCAAAGTAATTGTTGCTATGTATCACAAGAGGATACATATCAAGGGTCTTTGAAAGAATGATGAGGTGAGGGAAATTCTTGTAATAAAATGCAATTGTAGGGGTCTGGCTAGACTGGAAAGTCAAGGAAGTCAATTGTTGGAAGAAACTAATGTCACACCAAGTATACTCAAAAAAACCCAAACCAACCACCCAACAATCTTCACGGATGAGTCCATGAAATTGCCATGAATGCGTATATTGCCACCAACAATTGAGTTTGAATTTTACAGAGTCTGTAAATTACCTGTAGTTTGCATGGAGTAACATGGGAGTTAGCCAACTACCACTTTATAAGCTACATTAACTGCTGTGCCTGTTTTTCTGTGTGCTACTAATGTACCACTACATTAGTTCTTAACAAAGAAATGTCCTGCAAATGTTTAGGAGTTCAAATATCCTAGAGTAATCCATGCATCATGTCTGTGCAAATATAACAGAGTTTGCGGTATTATAAGATAGTTTGCACAACAAAAATTAAATCATAACCCCAGAAATGGGAAAATAAAAATACTACATATTTTCTGAACTTAAGATTTTAATGAATAGTAAAACTGGTAAAACTTGGAGCATTTAAGCAGTTCATTGCAACATGATAGACTAGATTGTACTTTATCAGAACACCTTAGCTTGCCTCAAGGTGATAATGTTAATAATTCAAAATCATAACCTCTTTGATTTTAGACCAATTTTAATGATAATTTAGGACTGCAAAATGTTATAAATCTCATCCTAGTTATTATCTCCTTAATTACTTTGTGTATTAGTTAAAATCTGCCAGATGCAAATTAACAATAAAACACTTATTACTTTGTATAGCAAATAGTGCATAGCCAGCATCAGCTACTCTTACAATCTTTTTACTAAAGCAAGGCTTCAAGAAGTTGCTCTTGTTTTATGACCTAAGCCCACAATAAAAATCTTAATTATAGATAATTGCAAGTTGGAGAAAGACCAGAGATCAAAAAACTCAAAGGAGAAAAACACAAGTCAAATTCTTCTACAAAGAGGTCATGGAAAGGAAATTAAAAATTAGTGTGGTGGTGGACCATGCAGGAAAAGACTATGAATTGGATTTTAATAAAGCTTATAGTACCAATAAAGGAGAATATTTGTAGCTCAGAGTTGAAATGAGGAGTCCTTGGTGTTCTCTGAACTTGCTTGTTTTTGCTTTTGTTTTCTTTTTATTACCAAAACTAGGTAACATCATCAGTGCATTGAACCTAGTTTTGTTACCTAGGTTTGGTAATGAAACATCTGCAAGAAAACAGCCAAGCTCAGAGAGCACCAGGGATTCCTCTTAAAGCATATGTTTTTAACCCCAAAATAGAATAGATATTTTATAGGATGTACATTAAAAAATTAAAAATCATCAGATCAACTTGGTTGGACCAAACACGGGATATTAAAACCATAACCCATGAGCTGCCACACTTGCATGGGCTGTGCTGTACAATTTCATTGATAAAGCAATGTCCCTGAGCAGGGCTATTACCAACCAATTACTCCTACACATCTTCTAAGAGAAGCCAAAGGTCTTTTGGAGAAAAACATATTTCTGAGGTTGTTAGGTAAACACCCTGCCAGAAGGCATCCTACTCTCACTATTTCTGCATAGCTAATGCAGAGATGACATATGTAAATCAAACTCAAGGTAAAAAGAATACATTTGCAGGCACATTCATACACTCTGGGAGACACAAAGGATAGAGCAGCATTAATGAATCACAAGTCTTTCTACTAAAACTCCACAACTGTACTCATTTAGGTAATACTTACATGCATCGTGGTGTGTGAGATGAGACTCAAAGTGTGTAATGGTATATGTATGGTGTCAACATCTTTGCCTTATCGCAATATACTGTCTTATTTCTTTGGGAAAAATTTCAACCAATTTTTAAAAATTCTTAGCATCTGCTGAACATTCTGTAGGGAGGGTAGTGAATAACCTCCATACTGAAACCAGGAGTGACCTAATTTAAAAGGTTATCCTGTGATGTAAGTTGTGTTGCTGTGAGGCTACCCACAGAATAACTTGTGCCCCAAGAGAACCCTACCAGGATTGTTTACTAATCTATATAATGGATATTGTTTCTTGGTTTCGTGTGTATTGTTGACTTTTGAAGCTGACCATTTGGCTTCAGAAGAGATGAAAAGCACTTGTCTAGGATATGTACATGTGCTGCAATTCCTCTTTGTTGTGAAAATTACGCACACTTCCATTACATACACACCAATATGATTTGGAAGATTGGTCTGATTTACTTCCTTTTGATGCAAACTGTTCCAATTGTACTGTTCTAGAAGTCTGGTTTAATTCAGAATTTGAAATAAATTCAAGAAAAGCCATTTCTGTATTTTGTGACAGTCTATGATTCTTCTGCTCACTCTTCTGCTCATTGCATTAAATGTTTCTTGTCTTATCTGAAAGTGGAACATTTCTACAGAAACCTATATTATGTCCCTGTTGGTTCTTCAGCTCTTTGCTTCTTGCTTCCAATATAGTCTGGATTAAAGTACTTATGGCTTGAGAGCTAAAAATGGCCTCAAGGCAGGTTTGTGCTGTCTGAGAAATTATATTTATTTCCTGGAATATCAACTTCCATTTTAAAAAATCATGGTAAATTTATCATCTCTCTCTGCTGAGCACTTGGACTGCCAACTTCCTAAAAATGATGTTTCATAAGTCTGGTTTTTCTCCTGTATAAACAGAGTATTTTCTTTTGCATTATGTGCGATTTGCCAAACTAATAATGTTGAATTTGGAAGGCTTACAACTCAATAGCAGAGTGCATATTTTGCATGTAAAAGATTTTACGTTCAACCACTAACATCTCCAGGAAGGCTTGGAAAAAGTCCGTCCTTAACCATGCCAATGAAAGTTGAACAGATAGTATGGTAGTTCTGGATATTCTAATTATTAGAACTATTAAATCTAATCGTTGGCCAAGGTTTCTATCTCTCATGTACAAAATACGTTATAATCAGCCAAACTGACATTATTGGGAGAAAATAAGACAGAGGTATATCACAGATAGATCATGAATCCCCAAAGCTGAAGTACCACAGGAATGATCAAGTTAAAGGTCAAATATCAAACACTCCATTTGCAAAAGCCAAAGTCAAGGTGTCAAAGTCAGGTCAAAAGTCAAGTGCACTGTCTATTGTGCAAATTGACAGCTGGCCAGGCTACAAGCAGGAGCTTAGAAACTAGGGACACAGTCTGTGATCTTGATGGTCAATAACAATGTGTCAGCACTGACAAGTGGAAAACAGCTTTCAAGTTATCCAACCGGAAATGCTCCAAATCTCATTGGGAGAAGATTGCCTAGGTCCTGCTGATATTGCAATTTTGTGTGGAATTTAATGTGCTCTAAACTGATTAACAAAACGAAAAGGATTGCAAAATATCCTGAGAATGAAGTAGAAAAATAGGAGGGGTACATTTGGGAGGAAAGGGAGCAAATTTTGTCAAGTAGACAACCTAACCTTTAATGTTAATTCATTTACTGATCATGAAGAAATTTTATTTACCTTAACTCTCATCTTCTATATATATAAAAGCAAAATACCACCCACGCAACATCACAAAATCTCCAGAACCATAAAGCCTACAAACTTGAAATTTAGCATGTATGTTCCTCTTGGCTTCTAGGTGCTCACTAAGAAAGGAATTTTCAAAATGACCATTAGAGCATTAGTATTTTGTATATTATTATTAACATGCTCTGATGCTAAAGAGTTCTACTCCCCCTCCCCACCTGAAAAGAAATATGTTCCAAATGCAAAACACAGGCAGAGGAGAGGAGTCTCAGTTTCCATTTTAGTTTCACAGCACCAAACAGCTGTGAACAATTGAGCTAAGCCACACCCAGGCTCCTTGCTGTCTCCTTGTTCACACAGCAAATACTACTTCAGTTTCCAAATAGCCCTCAACTCTCTCACACATTGACAGGGTGTTAGCCAGATGAATACCGATGGATACTGGTAGGCAGAGGCACATTTTTTCCCCTTATTTTCCTCCCCCAAAACTAAGCCCAATCATACAGTTTTGTAGCAAAGCATGGGTATAGAGCTAGTCTTGGATAAAAAGAAGATCCAGAAATTCTAATAGTGAAAATTGTTTGGAGACTATTGTTTTAAAACCTTTAAGCCTGATGCTTCTACATGTGAAGAACTTGTAGCACAATGTTCTGCAAACCTCAAAAAAGATGCAGCAGTTTTAATAAGTCAGTGCTGCATTCGTGATGGTGCATGTTCTGACCATCTCATGTCTGAAGTATTGTTGAATCCTACATAGTATGTAGTTTAATTTACATTCCTGTAATAAAACTAGAAAACAGACGGCTAAAGCGATAAAGAATAAATAAAGGGTTATGGTTTAGTTCATTAACTACAATTGCTAGCAATTTTTTATGGGAATCTTTGAAACAGACATCTGAATTAAGAAAAAAAAATAGTAGAAATTGAGAGAAACTGCAAACTGTTCCAATTAGGAGAAAAATATAATACTCAATAAATTCAGAGCCATACTTTATACTTTCCAAATGAAAGATCACATTCATTGGGGCTGTGCAAAGCACTCAAAATGGTGCTTCTGAAATCATCACACAGCGGCTTCAAAGGGATGACTTCCTTGTTTCTTTGCTTCATTGTTAAAGTCATCAGGAAGGGATCGTCTTGTGTATGCATAAGCAGCAACATCTCTGTTGAATCTGTCATTACATATATAGATGTGGACATGGAACACACAACATCTGGGATATTTGTTGTAGCCATTATGCTTGGTGAAATACAGGTGATCTTCAATTTGCAAGCTTAATTAGGACTGGAAGTTCCATTGCTAAGTGATGCAGTTGCTAAATGAGCTATCCTGACATTTGCAACTTGGATTAGGAGACTCTAACAGAATCCAAGGACCTATATATATTCATCTATTTATGTGGCCACTCATTGGTGCCCAGGTGGCAGGTTTAAGACAAATCTTATATATGACAGGAATGATGCTCTAAGACAGGGGTGTCTTAGAGCATCATTCACGGCCCAAGGGCTGGATGCATCGTGCGCTGGCCACACCCACTCCTGTTTTAGCAAAGGGGAAAAATGTGATATGTCATGTGACAACAGCATGTTGTTGTGAGTTTGACACCTTTGTTCTAAGGCATGATACATTTTACCTTCATGTGGAGCACTTACAAAGTTATATTCATTCATACTTAAAGCCAGCTGAAGCATGGAGGTGATGCATTGGTATTTATGGAGAGGAAGAACCATTTTTATCCATTTTTCCTCCTTTGGATTATAGTTTGCAAAGATGTTAGGGTTTTAGTTTTATTTTTGTCTCCTAGTCAGTATTCGATTCCTGTTGATCACCTAGATAAGTCTTACTTGGTCTTCTTTTCAGAAGTGGCTTGTCATTGCCTCCTTCTTAAGATTGAGATGGAGGGACTGACCCAAGATCACCCAGCTGGTTTTTATGCCTAAAATGCAACTACAACTCACAGTCTCCTGGCCTTTAGCCCAATGCCTTAACCACTACATCAAACTGGCTCTCTTTGCAAAGTTAAATTATTGAAATATTCAAAATGAGTGCAATGAGACTACTAGAGATTCCGTGCATTCATTTCAGGGCTAGTTTATGTAAAGCAGTGAAAATTGCTAGGGAGCCTTCTGTTTAAATATGAAAAGGAAAAGAGGTTTTATTCTTTTTCTTTTCTTTTTATAGATTGATGAAAGCTCCATTTCTTCAAAACATAGATTTATTCTAGGTATTTATTTATTTCCTTATTTGATTTGTCAATCACTTACAAGATAATAGGTATAAGTATATACATAGTTATGAAGACATGGATACATATAAGAAAAATAAAAAATAAAAAAAATAAAAGAAACAATAGGACAGGGATGGTAGGCATGTTGGTGCACTTATGCATGCCCACTACAGACTTCTTAGGAAAGGAGTGAGGTCAATAGTAGACAGTCTAAGGTTAAAGTTTTGGGGGTTTGGGGATGAAACCACAGAGTCAGGTAGAGTATTCCAGACATTGACCACTCTGTTGGTTAAGTCATATTTCCTGCAATCAAGTTAGGTGCGGTTAACCTTGAGTTTGTATCTATTGTGTGATCCTGTGTTGTTATGGTAGAAGCTGAAGTATTCATTGATAGGTAAGTCATTGCAATGTATGATTTTATATACTATACTTAGATCAGACCGAAGATGGGGTAATTCAAGATTTTCTAGGTCTAGAATTTCAGGTCTGGTGGCATAAAGTATTCTACAATGAGTAGAGGAGTGTTGAACTCTTTTTGTGAAATATTTCTGGACTTTCTCAACTGTGCTAATATCAGATACGTAATATGGGCTCCAGACTGATGAGGTCTATTTGAGTATTGGTCTAGCAAATGTTTTCTATGCTCTAGTTAGTAGTGTGATATTACCAGAGAAAAAGCTATGTAGGCTTAGGTTAACAATTCTTAATGACTTTTTGGCTATGTAGTTACAGTGGGCTCTTGCACTTTGATCATTAGAGATGAGTATTCCAAGGTCCTTGACAGAGCTTGGATCATCAACAAGGTCTTGACTATTCAGCTTGTATTTTATTTTCTGATATTTTTTTTGCCAATATGTAAGACAGAGCATTTATTTGTTGAGATTTGAAGTTGCCATTTGTTTGACCATTCTGATACATAGTCAAGATCTTTTTGAAGGGTAGCAGTATTTTCTGTGGTATTGAACAGCTTTATATCATCAGCGAAGAGAACGCAGTTGCTCTTAATATGATCACAGAGGTTATTTATGTAGAGTATGCCTTGGGGGACACCACTATTGACAGGTACAGGATTTGATAGGACACTCCCAATTTTGACCATTTGTTGTCTGTTTGACAGGAATGCTTCTATCCAGTTATGCAGTTGTCCAGAGATACCATAAGATTTTAGTTTTAGGAGTAGTTTGTCATGTACCACTGAATCCAAGGCTTTACAGAAGTCTATGTAGATTGCGTCTATTGTTTTGCCCTGTTCGAGTTGTGTAGGCCATATGTTTTTTCAGTGTAATAGTTGCAGATTACAGGATAGTTTTTTTCTGAAACCAAATTGTGTATTGGAGAGTAGGTTGTTTGTCTCTAAGTGGAGGATGATGGATTGGTTAATTGATTCCATGACTTTACAGGTGATGCAGCATAAGGAGGTTTGTCTGTAATTTTCAACGAGGCTGGGGTCTCCCTCTTTGAAGATGGCGATGACCACGGCTTGTGACCATAGGTTAGGCAAGGAGCTGGTCCTGAAAGATTTTTCAAAGATTATGCTTAGAGGTTCTGCTATGGCAGCGGATAGCTTTTTAAAGAAGTAGGCACATATTCCGTCTGGTCCAATAGACAGGGATGGTTTTAGATTACATAGTGCTTTTTCAACATTGTCTTCTGTAAAATCAATAAGTATTAGATCATTGTAGTTGTCTGTGGATCGACTAGGAAATACTGGGCATGATCCATTGCTGTTTACAAATACTGAGCCAAATAATGTGTTACAGATGTTGGCTTTAATAGTCTTGTCATTTCAGTCTTCATCATTAGGTCCTATCAGGGGTGGGATGGACCTTGAGTCTTTTAGTTTGTTGTTTACAAATTTGTAAAAAGCATGGGTGGAATTAGTGCGTAGAAGGTTTTCCTCTTGTTTAATGTGATAATTGGTGAATTCGTCTTTATCTGGTGGCATAAAATTTTGTATCAGCTTTTGAAGTTGGCAACGTGACCAGATTTGTTTTTCCACCAGAGTGATCTCTTTTTGGATTGATGTTTCCTTATTGTTATGGGTAATCTGTTTTTTGTTTTTGTTTTGGGAGTTGTTATTGGTACATATAGTTTGATGACTCTTTTGACTTAAAGTAAAAATATGTTGTAATGGTCTTCAATAGTATTGCATCCAGTGAATAGAGATTGCCAATCAAGGGATGAGAGATCTATAAGATCTTGTCTATAAGATCATAGTTGCCTTTTTTGATGTTATAATTGGTGATTACGTCATTGTGATGATTTTTGTGTGGGCGTATGTTGAGACAGAAGTCAATCATATTGTGGTCACTTTTGGAAAAGGGTTCTTTACTTTGTATTCCCTCAATTAAATTCAAACTATTGCAGAAGTTGAGATTGAGGCAGTTGTTAAGTCTAGTATTGTTGGTTACTAGTTGTTCCAGTCCCAGATTTGTAACAGCATTGTTGAAGGTTGCATGTATGGGTTCAGTTGTACATTCATTTAGGGTCCAGTTAATATGA
This sequence comes from Pseudonaja textilis, assembly GCF_900518735.1. The sequence continues at coordinate 5,395,084 of NW_020769369.1, forward strand.
GGTTAATATAATACTGTGAATAAAACAAAAAAAAAGGTTACAAATGCAATTGTTCTATCACATTTCTTCTTTACAATCCAGGGTTTCACTTTTTCCCACCCTTTTAAATAAATTCTTGTTGGGAAAAAAAAATTCACCAAATCTATCAACATTCATATCAAATGGTATTAGGCAGAAATAGATAAATGCAATAGCCACAGGGAATAATTGGAAGCATAATAAAAATGACATGTGAACATCTGGATTGGCTCTCAGTTGATTTTAGAATTCTATTATCTCTCATTCACCGACATCAGAACCATTTCCCCGTCTGTCTGATACTCTAACGGGCTTTGCTAAAGTAGGTAGCATTTCAAACAGTGCACAGGACATATCATCATTCCTACTAAATACAGTAGCTACTTGCCAGTTGCTCTGAAATAAATGTCTTCCATTCTTACTATAATGGAAGCTAAGGAGTAAGGATTAAATTAACTTGGAAATTGCACATTGCCAAAAAATGGAAGTCTCCAAACTCTTTACTTAAGAAGACTCCTACTTCAGTCAAGATAAGTGGTATGTATAACTTTTCTTATCACTGTAGTAAAAGAGTGCTTTAGTAAGCTTACAGAACCATAAATGAAATGAAACAAAAAATGCTTAGGAACAGTGAAGTTATAAAAGCATATTTGTGCTCTGGCTGGAAGCCAGCACCAGATGCTCCAAAGAACATGGAAATATTCCTAGACAATTACACAGTGATGTAAAGGAGAGAAACTCTTCTTGCTCCATATCCATTAGCATATTGTAGATCCATATCCATTAGCATATTGTAGATCTGCATATATTTTATCTTACAAAAGTTCTTGGGCGCTACTTCCATAACATCTCTTGCCCTTTAGCAATATTAGACATTCAATGCAGTTTGAGGTAATAACTGTGCTCAGTTTTACAATGTTATTAATTTTATTTTATGCAACAATTCAACTTCTTGAGGAAATACTGATATAATGTGATAAAAGCAGGGGTGGGATATGACAGGCTTAACTACCGGTTTGGGATTTACGAGCTTCCCTGCATGCTGTGAGTTGCGTGCCTGTAAATCGTCATCAGCATGCTGTGTGCAGAGACACAGCCTTTGAAACAGCCCTCTTTTCCTGCTTTTTAAACTGCAGCTGTGCCTCATTGGGCAGCTGAAGTTGAAAAATCAGGAAATAAAGATCAGATAAGAGCCCGGGTGAGCAGGTGGGCAAAAACATCAGCAGACATAGAACCAGTTCTATGTCTGCTGCTCTTCAGAGCTACTGGTTCTAGAGAGGTAGACAGAACTGGTAGAAACCCACCCCTAGATAAAAGACATCAAACTAAAATTACATAATAATAAATAGTCACAGGATCTATTATGCATGATGGTGCATAAGCGCACCATCGTGCCTACCATCCGTGTCCTATTGTCCCCATTTATTTGTACCTATTTCCTTATTCTTACTCATGTTTATACTTATACCTATTATCTTGTAAGTGATTGACAAATCAAACAAATAATTAAAATAAATCTGGAAGTACTTCCAAAACTAATCAATTTTACTGATACCAATAAAGGAGACTATTTGTAGCTCAGGGTTGAAACGAGGGGTCCTTAGTGCTCTCTGTGCTTGGTTGTTTTCTTGCAGATGTTTCATTACCTAAACTAGGTAACATCAACAGTGCTGCAAGAAAACAAATAAGCTCAGAGAGCACCAAGGATTCCTCAACTTTATCAAATCACAGATTTTTGTTTCATTTCAACAACTTCAAAACGGGTCATGAAGTCCATCCACTCTTTGGGTCATCCAGACTTAGTGACTTCCTACCTATAGTTAGAGTGTGATCACCCGGGGCATGGCACAAAAATAACAAAGTCACCAAAGTAGATAAATTCCCTTTAATGACTCCAACTTGGCCTCCAATGTCCGGTTATCCTTGGCTAGAGATCAAACTCTTCCAAAAATAATCTACGAAGAGAAGAAATGCAGTCTGAACACAAGGTAAAGATAATTAGAAATAAAAAAAAGACAACACAAACCATGCTGAAGTAATTAACATGACAGGTCAGGATAATAAATTGCAGATTTCCAAAAGATAATGCAGCACTCACACTTGGGAGGACACCAAAACCCAGATAAGCCTCGACAAAGATAATGCACACTTTGCTTCCAGCAACTTTGCCATGTGCAGTTTGCCCTTTTAAACAGTCTTCCCAGCTGCAGCCTATGAGGGGGATCAGGGCCCTTTCCTCTCCCATAAATCATGTTGCTCCCTTCTTCGTTCCTCCCTGCACGACCTACAATGAAGAGGGGATGGCCCTGGGTCTTCCTCTGAATTCCCAGCTGGACTGTGCCCTTCCCCCGTTTTTTTCCACAGCCATCAAATCACCGGATTCCACAACCTCCCACTCCCTGTCAGCTGCTCAATCTCCCCCTCAGAATCAGACTTCAACAAGGGTATGACATAGAGCTTGGAGAGCTTAGTTGAGATGATCATGTGTGTGTGTGTGTTAGTGTTAGTGAAAGGGAAAAGGAAGGGAGTAAATGTATATCATTAACAGCCATTTTCTGCTGCTCCTTTATGTTCATTGGGTCTTCATGTCTTCCAAAAGAACCTGATATAATGTTTGGCTGAAAGTGATTTGTATGTGTTCCTAATTATCTCCTGGCTGTGAAGCTTTCATGGCTTTGTTTCTCCTACATTCTAGCCACCCACACCCAGATAGAAAACAAAGGGATTTGGGGATCCCAACACATGAATGCATGAGTGACTGACCATAAGCCAATCTTGGAGACATGTGTAAAAATACATTGTAATGAATGGTAGTAGTATTTCTTTAAATACTATTTTTTGGGGAAAAAAATATAATTGCCATTTTCTTAACTTCTTTTTCTTAATCTCAGCCTTTATATTTTGTCCCATACTACTTTTTTTCAGGAGGCAGAGAAAATTTCAATCCATTTCTTGAGAAAGACAAAAATTTTCTCCTCAGTGCAACTTTTGGACATAACAGCAAGTGGACATTTGTTTGGAAAGAAAGCTAAATGGCTTCAGGAAATGAAATGAGAAGGTTCCACATAATATACAGTATTTACAACACAGGAATAGTTGCATTCAAAAGTTTATATAGTCATAGGGCTGGGAGGGACCTTGGAGGTCCTCTAATCCAACCCCTTGCCAAAAGCAAGAGACCTTGTTCCATCACAGACAAGTGGCTGTCTAATCTTTTCTGGAAAACCTTGAAAAGTTTAGGTAGCCCTGGTCAAATTACCTGTTTTTATGGCTCTCTAAATGATCAGAAGCTAGAATAAACTCTACAGACACAAAGTTAACACATCTTTATCCATGTATACTTAGTATTTATCTGTAGTTATTTGCTGATTCAGAATAAAAAAATCAAATAAGTAAATATGACAAGTGCCCAAATATTTTCTTATGCCACCTTGGGAGAAATAACATTGTGCAAATATTTCCTGTAACTAATTAAGAATGATTCTGTTCTTATTTTTGGAATTTTTCCTCCTTTTTCTTATAGAAGATTTTTAGGTCCCTCTGCATGCATAACTCTGCATAAAGCTTCATATATCTGATAAAGTGGATACTTGTCCAAAAAATAAATGGTTTGATCTATTATAATACAAATTCCTTGTGTGTCCAATTACATGTACATAATACATGTGCTGATATCAAAAGCATTTATTTTGCTTTTGACAAATAACAGAACTTTTTAATTTAATTTAATTCTTTGCCCACTGAAAGTTGCATCAATGAAAGCAACACGAACAACTTGTCTAACATTTTCCATTTTCCAGAGTATCGAGTGGCTGAGTGGCTGAAGGAAAATGATAATGTCCCCTTATAGATATGATGATGAGCTGGGAAAGAAAAATAAAATCTTAAAATGGTTCCCAGGCGAAAAAAACCTGCAATATTTTATATGCAGAAATTTTGTTATAATTGTCAAGTGGCAGCCACCATTTGAATACCTTTTGATAGAATATTTATATAATTTATCAATATAGACATTGTAGTAATTTCTTCTATTTAATCAGTACTACTTGTGGATGTAAGAATTCAATTTTGAAATTTGTGTATTGAACTTTTTTGTTGATTTCAGTATGATTAATGATATATTAAGGTGAAGAGCTGTATTTGCATGACTCCTGGTTTGGTTCTGCAACCCAATAAGACAGACACAGACTTTAAAGAGTAATTAGGACTGCAGAAAAAACAATTACTACCAACCTGCCTTCCATTGAGGACATGTACTGCACGAGTCAAAAAGAGGGCTGTGAAAATATTTACATATTCCTCACATCACGGACATAAACTGTTTCAACTCCTACCCTCAAAATGACGCTATAGAGCACACCAGAACAACTAGACAGAAGGACAGTTTTTTCCCGAATGCCATCACTCTGCTTAACAAATAATTCCCTCAACACTGTCCAATTATTTACAAAGTCTGCACTACTATTACTATTAATCTTCTCATCACTCCTTATCACCTATCCCCTCCCACTTGTAATTATATGACTGTAACTTTATCACTTGTATCCTTATGATTTATATTGACTGTTTCCTAGTATGGTTTGATTACTTATTGTACCCTGTGACTATTATTAAGTGTTGTACCTTATGATTCTTGACTCTTGATGAATGTATCTTTTCCTTTACACTGAGAGCAATTGCACCAAGACAAATTCCTTGTGTGTCCAATTACACGTGGCCAATAAAGAATTCTATTCTATTCTATTCTATTCTATTCTATTCTATTCTATTCTATTCTATTCTATTCTATTCTATTCTATTCTATTCTCCTGATTAAGTAACAGTGCTCCTAATATTTTGACACTTCATTGCCTGATTGATAAACTTTCTCTGTCTAAATTGCTAGCACCAACATTTCACATCTGTAGGAGAAGAGCAGGCTTAGCTAGTAGGGGAGGTTAAATGTGTCATTAGTTTGGAATCATTGTGAAACCACAAGAGATGAAAGTCCAGCTCACCCACCCCCTTGAATTCCATTGTCTCTTATCTAGCGTGCGTTTAGCTTTGACCATTAGTTGATCGGATTCTTGTGTATAGGTAGCAATAAGAAACTTTTACTGCTTTGAACTCATGGCGTGCTCCTGTTTATTTGCACATGAAAATTTTTCATGGATCTGAAATAAAGAAGTTAGAAAAATCAAAAGTTTTCTTGTCTGCTTGGGGAACAGCAAACTGTTGTTCTGACATCAGAACAACCAACTGCTTGAATTGAAACTAGTTCAGCTTCAATAAAATAAGTACACTGAACTTCATGCTATTGCAAAAAAAAAAGAATTCCTAAAATGTACGGACTTGATTGTAACTGAATTTGTGTAGAGAACAAAACAAAACAAAAGCAGAACAAAACACCAAGATGTGAGCTTTCAAGTCAAAGATTAAAAGAATGGTGGAGCTAAAGAACTTTAACGATCAAGTCACATGAAATAATCATTCTGCATTTATCACTCTGCATAAATAATACATGTAACAAGTGCTCTGAAAGTAGATTTTAAAAAGTCATATTCAGAATGAAATGATCCACCTACAGGGATTCCAGAAATCATTTAAATAATTTATTCTACTAATGAAGAACAGCCTATAGAAACTTTCATGATTTTTTTCTCTTTTGCTTTAAACACAATGTATGAATTTATATATGTGTGGATGTGGAGATGTAAGTAAATGAGACAGTGTGTATGAGTGTAGTGTTTTTAAAATTTATGTGAACAAACTTTTTTCTTTCTTTATATAAGTCACGGGGAACATTGGTGTGAATTTCTTTAAATAGTTTCTGACTTTTTTTAGATTTTAGCCTAATATAACACCTTTATTTATTTCATGTAAAATAAAATGTCTTAGATGTCCCTTGGGCAGCTTAAAACCTGAAGTTATTATTTACAAGAAAGTGACACTGTTCCTCAAAAGATGGATTTCTTGCCTAGCAATTAGATTAGCCAGGTATGCATAAATGGAAATTCAAAATCTGCTAGAGATGTAGAAATTTTGATTAACAATAGCACAATTTTGGTAGAAGAAGAAATAAGTGAGCCAGAAGGATAGTGATTAATGTTGCAAATTAAGCATTTTACTAAGCATACTGGAGTTACTAATTAATAAGATCCCACTAAGCCTTTTTCAGACTAATTTACATAAATGCTTTTCACACCTTTTTGCTTAGAGTCAGGAGAGTTATGGTTGGATGTTTTCATCACATTTTGGGACATTGAGTAGATCTGAACACTTTCACATATTATCTTAGGTGCAAAAAATATGCTGTTCATCCATTGTGTTAAAAGATGACCTTGACATCTAAGAGGTTGTGAGCTGTCCACAATGTGTCCACAGATGCAAAAAATATGGCAACCTTGTATGTCATAGTTTGACCTCCCTCATATTGCTTGGATGTCATTGAATAGGTTGAGAGTTGGAATGCCTAAATGTAAAATCAATATGTTCAGGTGGAGGCTCTTAGTGGATAACAACAAGCTGTATGAATATTGAGAGACACAAAGATCAGCCCATCTACTGATATGCTGGCTACTGCCAGAAACATGTACTGATAATGACTTATTTTTGACCAATGACAAAGCCAAGAAGGTGGCATCATTGTGGTAGTTTAAAGTTTGATCTAGAAATTGGAGGAGGGGGAGGGGAGGAGGAAGAGGAGGAGGAGGAGGAGGAGAAGAAGAAGAAGAAGAAGAAGAAGAAGAAGAAGAAGAAGAAGAAG
>NW_020769369.1:5401856-5418398 GCF_900518735.1 Pseudonaja textilis
AGAAGAAGAAGAAGAAGAAGAAGAAGAAGAAGAAGAAGAAGAAGAAGTTGTTGAAGTTGTTCTTCTTCTTCTTCTTCTTCGGACTTCTTTTTAGCACAGATCATCATCTGATAGATTTTGTGCAGAATCTGGCAACATACTATGTTGTAGCAGCACTGATATCTAAACATAGCAGGGAGATGTAGAATTATCCTGTACACACTCATGCTACTATGAATGTCTCTACAGTTCAGGTCCTAGAGAATGTTTTGTTTTTGAAAGGAGATATAATGGAACAGATACATATTATCAATTGTTATCTGTGAATTGCACCTGTTTCGCAGTATTTTTTTTTTAAATTAGGGTGCTGCAGAGGAAACCAGCAAACTGCACCTATCAAAGTCAAAGTCACTGGCTAGCTTGAGTAACTCATCTAATTTCTTTTTAATTATCTGCCATTTTTAAATGCTCCTAATGGAGTTAGCCTGGAGTTCAGATAACACTCCAGCAAAATTACTGGCATGACTTCTTTTTCTACAATGTCTTCAAAATTGCTACTAATGGCACATTTTCTCAAACATTATCATTAAAAAATAAGCACATTTTCTCAGACATTATCATTAAAAAAATAAGCAGCTAATCAATCCCAGGGTCCCGCTGCAATAGTCCACTGTTCAGCGTCTTGCTGGATGAGAATCCTTCCAGTGTACAAGTAGTTTACAACAATCACCAGACATGTAATAGGAAAATAGCATCAGTGGTTGCAGATTTGCAACAGTTACAAGTACTCCATGTTCTTAAGTAAGCAAGCAAAGAAGAAGCTGGAGGAACAATTTCATTCAAAATTCCTGGAGCTGGGAGGGAACTTTCAGTAGTAAGTAAGTCCCCCTATAAATGAACAGACTGAATGGCCAGATTCACTTCTGGTAATGAATGCCCTTGTTAGGGATATACCCCTAGCAAGATCTGCAGGGCAGTCAGGCAGGCAGGCAAAATATGTGAGATAAGTGTTGTGTAGCTTACACTCAGTAAAAGCAGATACAGTGCCAATTAAATTAGTTTTATTCCAGCAATAGTTTAAGCATAGTCAAAAACAGTCCATATATCATACACTTATTTCAGTCCGTCCAGGGATTATCCAGTTGCAAAATTCCAATGTCAAACATGAGAGGTCGGTACACTTACAAAATAACAGTCCGGTAATTTATCTCTTCGCAGTAAAGAGAGATATGCAACAAAGTCAGAAACTCCTCTCTTCCGTTTGCAACTCCAGTAATTGTCAGCAAAGCGTCAGGGAATGTCAGCGTCTCATCAGCAATCAATCAGCGTCTCTTGCTGCCTCTTATGGTGTTTTTCACACCACACCCAAATTACATGCTTTGCATTTAAAGTAACACATACTCTAAACTAAGAATCATAGCTTATATATTATTTTATCTTACCCAAACTAGTTAGGTGACCAATGTTATACCTAACAGCCCTGATGAATTTTGGTGGAAACTTCAATGCTGACTTGTATATGGAAAAAAGGTGACATAAAAATGTAATAGTGCAGACTGATTGCATCTGTGATGTGTCCCTGTTTTCAGTGTTCATCAAAATTTTAATATATTTTATATACAGTATTACATTGGTACTTGATACTGATTCCAGGAGGTGTGACGTGTACCAAAAATGATGAGTACCAAACAAATTTTTCACATAAGGAATAATGTAGTGAGTCACAAGACAGCTGAAACCAAAAAGTTCTAGCTTATGCATTGAGTATCAAACAAATGATGAGTATCAGGACAAAATCTTCTTGTCAAAATGTGTTGAGTTCTAAATTTGATGAGTTTCAAAGCAACTGAGTACCAGGGTACCACTGTATAGGTGTGCTTTTGTAGACACAGAGATGTATATACATATGGAATTAAGAATGTAAGAATAGGACATTAAAAATGAGAGAACATTATTTGGGTGGAATTTCACATTGCAACAGATTGTCATTCACAATAACAAGATAAAGAATGAGTTAGAAGAAGGAAAAAGATGAGAGGAATATTTGGCCAGAATTCTTTTTGGCAAAAGTTGAATGTCATCCCAAAATTACATTTACAATTGTAGAACAGACAGGATTTACCCTGATAATACTTTTCAAAATTCTTTATGCCCACCAATGTTTTACTGTTAAAAACTGGCTTGGCTTATACTGGACCCAGCAAAGGGATGCATGGTGAAAAATTGTCTGATGGGACCTTATTATCTCAGCATATCTGAAAATGAAATAGTAGATTGGCATTGATTCTCGCAGCTCATAAAATCTGCACCTGGTAAAAATCCATCCTCTACTCCTGCTCTCCAGCTTATCCTAGGAAATTAAACTTCTACAGAAGTTCCAGAGGCTTTTTAAGGGAACTGAAGGGACTGGAAAAAAAACCTTCCTTGGAAAATTTCCCATATTCATCCTTGCTTAGTCCTCCTCCTCCTTTTGCTGCTTTGACTTCAATGGCATAAAAATTGAGAAAATATGAAAATAACTCATGCTATTAGGCTAACTGGAATGAAAAAATAATAGTTTATTGAATCATTTCAAATATTAAAGTATACTCTGCATGGGATCCTTTATCTATATGGGGTCTGAATGAAATGCCTCTATTGTCCCTTCCCCCATTTAAAAAGAACCCGAGGGGAGCCAGATACTCACTGTACTAACCTCCTAATTTTTAATGTGTTAGTGCATTCTATTTTTTACAATAGACTTTCCCCCTCACCAATATGCCTTTGAATTGAAGACCTTGTCATCAGTGGTGTTATTCAAAACATTTTACTACCAGTTCTGTGGGTGTGGCTTGGTGGGCATGACAGGGGAAGGATAGTGTAAAATCTCCATTCCCTCCCCATCCCACTAACCTGCTTTCCAGCTCCGTCCTCCTGTGCAGAGAAACAAAAGAAGACCCAGCCGATCAGCTGGGACTTCAGAGGCAGAGAATAGATGAGGGTGGGGCCAGTCAGAAGTGGTATTTGCTGGTTCTCCGAACTACTCAAAATTTCCGCTACCAGTTCTCCAGAATTGGTCAGAACCTGCTGAACACCACCTCTGCTTGTCATGCGGACTACCTACCTGGAATTCATCATGGGATTCAGAAATGAGTCAAAGCAGATTTGCAGTCAAAAAGAGGACACTCAGCAGGGCAGTGAAATTGAAAGATTCTCTCCTTCTCCGAGTGTTAATGGAATGGTGCATTATTGTGCACCATTATTGTGCAAAAGAATAGGGAGGATGGCAGGTTGCAGATAGACACTCCATGCTGCTTCATTTAGTCATAAGTCCCTTTAACATAGATGGTAACTCACGTAAGTCAGTTCATCTCTGCTTCATTGTCATCTATCTCTCTCTTTCTACATCAGTGGCCTCCAACATTTTGGGCACCAGGGACCAATTCCATGGATAGAGGTTTTTCTGCAGACCAGGAGAGAGATGGTTTCATATGTGGCCTGCATCCCACAGTTAGGGCTTTGCTTGTTTGCATGGCCCAGTTTCTGGCATCGTGCCAGTCCACGGCCCTGGGGTTCAGGTTGAGGACCCATGTTCTAGATGACAGGAAAATAGGACTCTTCAGTCTTTTTTTCTAATTGCTTTCAAAAAAGATAATTATCATTAGAGTTACATCAGGTATTCTATTTAGGAATCATTTGCAAAAATAAATTATATCTTAGTGATTTTTTAAATATTTTACTGTATAACCTAGTGAAAACTATGCAGTGTTACAATACCTTTTCCTATGCTGAAATCTACTATTGCAAGGAAGCCTGTTGAAGCCTGTGATTTACAAACTGCATTAACTTACAGCAGATTTTCTTTTGAAGGATACTTCTATTCATACGGCCATATGTTTTTCACTTGTCAGACCTGATTGGATGCAATCTATTTTCACAGATTCGCTTACAGCTGTTTTGTGCAGACTTATATTTATCAAAAGCTTTTTATTAGGTTTTCAACAAGGCAATGTTTGCCCATAGAAAGATTTGCTATCATTTTTAAGGTGTGCGATAATAACTAACACTCCGTTAATCCAAAAATCCAAAATAGCGTATGGATACAATTTCTCAAACTGAAACATCTTTTCCTTGCAACAGGATTCCACATTGTGATCATAAAAGTGCAATCTTTTTTAATTGTTTGATATCTTTTCTCTCTTATTTATGCATAAATAAATGCTAACATTTTTGCAATCAGATGGTTTTCTTCAGTTTTATCCTTCACAATTTTATAGCACACATTTATTTCTCAGGACATTTCTATTTTCCCCAGCCCAGGAATGGGAAAAGCTCTTATTAGCTCTGATTAGAAGCAAATCAGACATAAAAGCATTTTATGCCTGCAAGGCTTTAAAAAAAACTTTCCACTGATGTTAATGAAAACTTTTAAAGCCTCATTGTGATGCAAAGGAGGTACAGCTAGATAGGGAACAGGTAACATGCCTGTATTTAAATCCTTGTGTTTAGGATTAAAGTTTAATAGTGCAATTATACACAATTATATAATTGTCTGTATACACACACGCACACATACACACACACATATATGTTTTCTGAGGTTCTCGCGGGTATTTGTATGTGGATCTTTGGTTATTCGGGTTTGGAATTGGAAGTATCTAGGCGACGTTTCGATGAAGTCTCATTCATCATCTTCAGGCTTGTGTCTTTGGCTCTGTGCTTCTCAGAGTAATGTGAGCTTGCAGCTACTTCTTCCTTTTAACTGCTAGTGGGGGTGTGACTTGATTGGGTGGGGGTTTGGCTGTGTTCTGATTGGTTGGGGGGTTGGCTGTGTTCTGACTGACTGGGGGTGTGTTCTGTTCAGGTGGGGGCTTGGTTGTGCATAGGTTAGTCTTAGTTGCTAGGGGATTTGAGCTGGTGAGCTGTGATCCTGCTGTTTGGCTTCGCATTCATGGTCGTGCCACATCTTCATGGTGGGCATCAGTTCGCTTCATGTATGGGTCGGAGGGGTTTGAAGTGGGTAGTGATGCAGCTGCAGTGCGGCTTCTGGTCCGTGGTCATGTCTCATCTTCTGTGTGGGTGTGAGTCTGCTTTCTACATGGAAGTGTGGTGGTAGCATCTTGTGTGGCCCTTGTGCATGTGGGTCTGGTGTCATTCTTCATGTTAGGTACTCGTCTGTTCATGAGGGCGGGATTCCAGATGGCTGGTAGGAGGGAGGTGTCATCTCATTTATTCATGCTGTGTGGGCATTTTTCTATCTCTATGGCTTCTCTGATTATTCTGTTGTTGAAGTGTTCAGTTTGGGTAATAGTTCTGGTATTTTTAAAGTCAATCTCATGTCCTGTGGCTTTGAGGTGTTGGACCAGGGAAGAAGTCAGTTCTTTTTTGATTGAGTTCTTGTGCACTTCAATGCGTGCACTTATTCTTCTGATAGTTTGTCTGATGTATGTAGTGGGGCAGGCGGTGCAAGGGATTTCATATACTCCCTGGTTTTTTAACTCGATTTTGTCTTTAGGGTTTCTTAGGCTGGTGGATATTTTTCTGTTTGTGCAGAATGCTGTTTTAATGTTGTGTTTTTGGAGGATCTTGCTGATTTTGTCTGTAGTGCCTTTTATATATGGGAGGAGGGCTTTGCCGATCTCTTGTTCTCTGTCTTGGATTTTGGTTGGGGTTTCTTTTTGGATTAGGTGGGTAATCTTCTTTCTTTGGAATCCATTGGCTGTTAGTACGTTAGTGAGAGTGTGTAGTTCAGTTTTTAGGTGTTGTTTGTCGGCTAAGCATTTTGTTCTGGAGATGAGTGTCTTGGCTATGGAATTGATCTGTGCTGGGTGGTAGTGTGAGAGTGCGTGTAGATAGCGGTTTGTGTGTGTTTTCTTCTGGTAGGGTTAGGGTTAGGGCTCAGATACGTAGATTACACCTTCATAATCTGGCCACATGGGAAAGAAAAACTGAACTTCCTCACATACCTCAACAGCCTACACCCAAAAATACAATTCACCATGGAAACAGAAGCTAACAATCAACTTCCCTTCCTAGATGTACTAAGACATCCCTAGGACACACCATCTACCAGAAGAAAACACATACAAACTGTTATCTACATGCACTCTCACACCACCACCCAGCACAGATCAATTCCATAGCCAAGACACTCATCTCCAGAACAAAATGCTTAGCTGACGAACAACACCTAAAAACCGAACTACACACTCTCACTAACGTACTAAGAGCCAATGGATTCCAAAGAAAGAAGATTAGCCACCTAATAATTTTAATAACTATCATTACTTTCTGTTTTAATACTCAGAAATGATGAAACCTGGATGAGGGTGTGTGGAGAAACTAATGGCTTTCTTCAATTTAAATCTTTTGGGCACTTTCCAGCCAAAGTGAAGCATTTGGAAGTCCTGCTATGAGATGGATGTAAAAATATACTTGGCTTTTTCAAGTGAAAAACAGGGGACATTCAAGACTTTAAATTTGGCTGGTGCATGCATCTTTAAATCCAATTTAAAGAAGATCTTTCTTCCCCGTTTGCTTTATTTTAAAGTGGCTTTTATGACCAAAGGTATATTTGGTCACCACGATGTAAAAAAGATGTTGAGACTCTAAGAAAGAGTGCAGACAAGAGCAACAAAGATGATTAGAGGACTGGAGGCTAAAACATATAAAGGATGGTTGCTGGAACTGGGTATGTCTAGTCTGATGAAAAGAAGGACTAGAAATGACATGATAGCAGTGTTCCAATATCTCATGGATTTCCACAAAGAAGAGAGAGTCAAGCTATTCTCCAAAGCACCTGAGGGAAGGACAATAAGCAATGGGTGGAAACTAATCAACTTAGAACTAAGGAGAAATTTCCTGACAGAACAATTAATCAGTGGAACAACTTGCCTCCAGAAATTGTGAATGCTTCAACACTGGAAGTTGGATAACCATTTGTCTGAAGTGGTGTAGAGTTTCCTGCATAGGCGGGGGTTGGACTAGAAGACCTCCAAGGTCCCTTCCAACTCTGTTATTCTCTATTTTGGGAAGACAGAATCCATGCAGAAAGTTATATGGTTTATTCCAGTCTTAAAACATTCAATATACCAGAAACATACATACTTCTTTTTTTAATGTACATTGGTAAAACATTCATATTCTGCTTAGCTTTTGGTCCAGTGCAAGTTTCTTGTCTTCTCTTTGATAGCTCTTTTATTCTGTGTTGGTCTATCTTTTTCACCGTCTCTCACCCTCTTTCTTGCTTGATTGGAAGCTACTTCAGGAACCCTTTTTATGACCAGGTAGCAAGATATTATTGATTAAGCTTGGAGGGAAAAAAGATGAGATGTATACATTGGGTGACTGGGACCCAAACATTACCTGGTTTTACAGGAAAAATCTGCAACAAAAGATTTCTGTGGTTCTCAGTTGTAGAACTTGAGGCAGAATTTCTTTGAACTCACTGATCTAAAAAAATAATCCAGGAGTTTGACTGGCATAGCATTATATAATAAACTAAATGAAAAACAAAAAGAAAACACTGGTTTTCAGTGTCATATGTTAATCATTGTTCAGTATTTCCCAGAATAGGAGAACATTTGGGAGAAAGACTAAATAAATATGCAAGTGAAGTCTACTCTGTCTAATAGAAATCAACACGCTGGGTATTTAGCTGTCCTCTATTCAGATTAATATATCAAAAATCACTCTGCTTTGAAGACAACTTGTCAGTCACTGCTTTTAATATTCTCCCTCAGTCTCCATATCCTCTCCTTAAGATATGGGCAATTGTAAACACTGCAAAAATTATTTTATAACTCCTCCTTGTTTAAAAGGCTGTGCTGAAGAACTGGCCCTTGGATTTTCACATAGATTTTTAATAAATCACTGGAGATGTGTTATATCCTTCTTGATTCAAATGCTCTACCATCATCCTAGTTCCTAAGAAATTTTCCATCAGGGAGCTATATGACCATATGTCAGTTGTTCTGAATCTATAGTTATGAAGGCTTTTTAAAAAAATGATTTTCTATAAAATACATTTATTAATGCTTAATAAACATCATGTTGTCTGGGTATTTAATGTGCTTAACAATACAAATTTGCATTCTTAATCTCCACCCCTTTTTTTCAACCATTGATAAAATCAGTTCCATGTTTGATTCTATTCTACATCTTCTTTCTGTTTAATTTTGAAGGTCAATCTATCCATTTTTGCACAATCTAGTAGCTTCCTGACTATCTTTTCATCTCATGGTATATCTTCATTTTTCCAGTATTGTGTGAATATAATATTTGCTGCTGTTCAGACATGTAATATTAAGTACATACTTTTCTTATCATTTTTTTGTGATATTATACCTAATAAAAACAATTTAGGTTTAAAATCTACATGCTTCCCTATCATCTTTTCTAGCCACCTATATATCTTTGCCCAATTTTCTTTTTCTTTTGCGCAAGTCCACCACATATGATAAAATGTCCCCATTTTTCCAACATTATAGTCATGAAGACTTTTGAGAGGTTAGTGTTGGTCCACCTTAAAGTCACCATGAATCTCATGTTAGACCCTTGCAGTTGGCCTACTGAGCAAATAAGTTGGCAGATGATGCTGTCGATATGACATTGCACTACTTCTTGAACATATTCAGTCCCCAGGTACCAATGCACAGGTCCTTTTTGTAGAGGTCAGCTCAGCAATCAATACCATCATTCCAGAAATTCTTCACTCCAAACTGATTCAGCTCACTGTGCCTGTTTATACTTTTAGAAGGACCATTATATATATATTTTTGTACAGACAGGAAGCAACAAGTGAAGCTAGGGAAAATTACATCTAGTACCCAGGTAATTAGCACGGATGCCCTCCAAAACTGTGGGCTCTTTCTATGTTGCCCTTCCTTGCCCATGCCAATTATTGCATCTCAAGGGAATCCTCTGTTAAAGTACTGATGTTTGCATATGATACAATGGTCATTGGCCTTATTCGAGATGGTGATGAATCTGCATATAGATGGAAGGTTGAACAACAGTCCCTATAGTGCAGCCAGAACAATGTGGAGCTGAACATGATTGAAAATGTAGAGATAAGAGTGGCTTTTAGGAGGAGCCCTTACTATATTCAATAGCATTTTATCAGTAGTAGAAACCTTCATGTTTTGGGGTTCTGTAATCTTCCAGGATTTGAAATAGACACTTAATATTAGAACCATTATTAAAAAGGCACAACAAAGAATGTTCTTCCTCCATCAGCCCAGGAAGTTCAGACTGCCCCAGGAACTCTTGATACAGTTTTACAGAGGAATTGTTGAGCTTGTCATTTGTACTTTTATAACTGTCTTTTTTGGTACATCAACCAAACAGGAGAAGTACAGACTCCCACAGAGATAAGACTGCAGAAAGAACAATTGCAAGCAGCCTGCCTTCCATAGAAGACCTGAATATTGCATGGGTCAAGTTAAGAAGATATTTACAAACCCCTCACATCCTGGACATAAACTGTTTCAACTCCTCCCTTGGGTCAGCGATATAGGGCATTGCATGCCAAAACAACTAGACAAAAGGACAGTTTTTCCTCCTCCTTATGACACTTCACTTACAATCATTACTGATGGTCACATGATTGCAATTGCAGTTGGCAATAGCATTGCATTTGTGACTGGTTGCAGCATCCTGAAGTCCCATGATCATAATTTGCTACCTTTAAAAAAAAATCTTGTAAAAAATGCCCATTGGGAAAGCTGGCTTTGGTTAATGACCACATTTGCTTAACAACCATGTTAATGACTGCTGTCACTCAATGACTGGTATAAAAACTGTCATAAATATCAGATCTGATTCAATTTACAACCACAATAAGTTATGGAAATTCCAGTCCCAATTGTGGTTGCAATTTGAGGACTACCTATATACATTTATTTCACACTTAGAAAATGAACTTCTATTTGAAGATTCTTGGTCTGCATAGGAATTTGGATTTTGCCTGGATCTGATGCATTCTCTTTGCTATTATGGAAAGTTGCTTTCATAGAGAGATACAATTATATGAACAATATGAATAAGATGAAGATCCTTACTAATATATCTGTCACTGTCATTCCCTTTTCTAGATGAGTTTAGGGTTTTTAAATTTATAACTTTGTTAATTTTTTTAACTTTAAAATGATAAAAACTAACAAGAACTAAAGACAAAAAGGAAAAACATGGAAAATATAGAAGTAGGTTCCAATTTTCTTTACATCAGTTACAAGCACAGATGTAAATTAACTTCTTGCTCTATGATTAACAGAATAACTTACATTTTTTTCAGTTTTGCCTAATGATCAAAACCATACATTATACTTTCATTTTTTTCTGTTTCATGCAAAAAAGTCTTTAAGGAGTTTCCAGTCAAAGTGAGGTAATGTTGTTTCTCTGATCAAAGCTGGCCTTCTCAGCAAATTCCATCATCTTTACCATCCATATAATATAATGGTAATGCATATAATAGTCTCCCTGCAGTTATCATACATAAAAAGAGATACTTTTGTTTTTTCCCAACTGTTTATTGAAAATCTGAAAAGTAATGTTTGTTTTCCAGATCTGTTTAGTGCAGAATATATATTATTTATAAAAGTCCCAAATCATGTTGTAATTCTAGATTCTTAGGAACAAAATGTGATGGGCCATTGGTGTAACCAATTCTAAGTTAGCTGGGTTCACTGAAATTGTTCTTCTAACTAACAATGCAGGATTTTATTTACTTGTGTATTATGATAAGATATACATGAAGGGTAGATATATACAAATGAAATTTCAGACATAAAAGTGACTTCATTAAAAAAAAGTAGAGGATGTTTTGTGTTGTTTTTATTCAGGTTTATAACAAATGTCATTGTAACGTATTTGGTACTTTTCACCTGGTTATATAATTGAGAAGCAGTGAATAAATGGAGCAGCAAATGTTATTAAAAATAATGATTTCTCCATTGTCTCTGTCATTTTAGTGTCTTCTTCCCTAAAAAAGAAAAATGAAACCTTATAATATATTTTCACAGATTTAAACAATCTTCTACTGAAATTATAAATAATTGAAGTTCATTTATACAGCTTCTGTTTTCACCTACATGTTTAGAACTTGGATTGCTGATATTCTTTGTGGTCTATCTCTTACCTGCCTATCTGTTGTCCATAATTTACAGGGAACAATTGATGTACTGCTCAAGAACTTTGAAGTTAAGTGCCCAATCCCAGTCATTGTCTTCCTCAGAAGAGGAAGTAATTTGCATTTCAGATGCTAAACACAAAGTGTAGTAATTGATGGATGGATGATGTGCCACCAAATCATTTTTGACTGTGAGTGATTATTTAAATAGATTTTCACCATGAAGATCTTATCCCTAAGTGTTTCAGGACTTCCAATGGTGCGCCCATTTCCGCTGTAACTGAATCTGTTCACTTTCTCCAGGTTGTCCTCTTCTTCTCTTACTTACATCTTTCCTAGCCTTAGAGCCTTTTCCATTAGACCAAGGCCTTCACATTATGTGTCTGAAGTAAGCCTAGTCATCTGTGCCTTGAATGAAAACTCAGTTGATTTGTTCAGTGATCTATCTGTTCATTTACTTAGCTGTCATGGTATTCTAGCACTGAAAGGCCAGATGTAGACATCATTACTGTGATGTTGAGGACTCACACTTAGAATAGAGGCAAAGGAGGGCTTATGTTGAATACTAAAGGAATGAGTCTCTGTTTATGACATGATTTGAAGGCAAATTTGAGACAGAGGAAGAAATATAATCTGAGAAACATTTTAGAGTTGACCTTTCCTAATTCTCATGAAGATAACAGGAAAGTGCATTCAGACTTGGAAGATTTGCTTCTGTGACATTATAATAAAGATAGCATTTTCTTTCACAAATTTAGTTTAATTTCCTAATCTGATCTTCCCATCTTGGATGCGGTCTTCCTGGGACTTTAATTCCCTTTCTCCAAAGAAGCTACTCATGGTCTTTTCTCCCTTCTTGACTGGCAAGCAAGAGATCTACTTGTTAAACTCAGCTTGTTAAAAATAAGATGCCATAACTGGCCTCTTACAATACTGCTGACCAATTTATGGCTTTATGACTTGGCAATAGTGTATGTAAGTAGACTGATTTGTAGTTGCTCTGTTTAATTTCCTGCTGGAGTCTTGCTGTGCTATGAAAAAAGAATTTACCAGTGTGGGACAAAGATGATTGAGGGCATCTAAAAAACTCTACACAGAATTGATTCTAATCAGATTTAGATGGGATGTCACTGATAATGAACAGAACTGTAATTTCTAAGTAAAATTATTTTTAAAATCACATTTTCCCCAAGAATGCTACATGGATGTGTTCCATGAAGAAGACACTAGGACCAGACCTCAACTAGAAATGGAAGTAACTTTTTAAAATAAATACTAATAGATTATTCAAATTTATATTATTTTATCTCCTTTACCACTTCCCAATCCTCCCCCCCCCCATGTATTCCTGCATACATTTTTATGGGGAAAACCTTTAATATAATATGTATTTGAATAATATGATTTTTAATTGCAAGATTTGGAAATGAGGTTGGATGGATTTATCAATATGCAGGTCTGAGCAATAGATTCCTGCCTATTTTGTATATATCAGCTTGTCAGTTTGGGACTGGAGTAATTTGTATCTCCTTAGCTCTCTATTTGTGGTTTCCGCAAGCCAAATGGACAATATTCACAGAGCAACCTTCTAAAAGTAATGTTATCAAGAGGCATCCTCTGTCAGGCCCTTTTCCCTCCCTTTCCTAGCTGCTCAAAATTAGATCATTGAAATTTAGTTATTTGGCCATCAAAGTTCATAGTTACGCTTTTTCAGAAAGGGAAATAAAAGGCCTTTCACTTCTATCCCATCCAAACTTTCCCTAAGACAATGATTCTATCACCGCCTAGGATTGAAACTTCTGAATGGGAGGTGAGCTTTTTCATCTCTAAGCCAACAGGTCATTTTAAATTCTGCAAAGGTATGAAACAATTTGAAAATTAAAATAAATTAAAATAAAATAAAATAAATTAAATTAAAATAAAATAAAATAAAAGTAAATAATAAAATAAAATAATAAAATAAAATAAAATAAAATAATAAAAGTAAATAAAAGTAAATAAAATAAAAGTAAATAAAATAAAAGTAAATAAAAGTAAATAAAAGTAAAATAGGAGTTGGCGGGGGTGTTGACATCACAAAAGGCAGAACTGTGGCCCCAAAGAACCAAGTGGTTCATTCTGGAATATTAAGCTACTGAACACCAGAGGTGATATTTAGCAGGTTCTGACTAGTTCTGGAGAACCGGTAGCGGTTTCGTTGCCCTGCACAGGAGAACGGAGCTGGAAAGCAGGTTAGTGGGATAGGGAGGGAATGGAAATTTTGCACTATCCTTCCCCTGGAGTGGGGTGGGAATGGGGATTTTACAGTATCTTTCCCCTGCCATGCCCACCAAGCCATGGCCACAGAACTGGTAGTAAAAATTTTTTGAATCCCACCACTTTTGAACACATATTGTTTAAAGCATGCCTGGAAGAAAAGTAACAAATAGTTCAGCAGTTACGGTTCTTCAAAACTCTATTTTATCCTTACGTTTTTAGCATTTATATGAGCCTTAAGGGAAATGCTGGGATTCCTGGGGTAAATGCCAGCCTAGGCTCTAAACCTGTTTTCAAAGTGACCCTTCAAGTTAGTTTAAAACCCCAGCTGTCACCATTTTATCCTCCTGGCATTAATTGTGCAAACCCTGTTGGTCATGAGTAACTCCAAGTAAATCAATAGAGCAAAACTCTCGTGTCAGGACAAAATCAGATCTGATGGACCTCTGATTAAGAGAACTAGTTGGATGACTGGAAATGTAAAAAATCCTTACTGAAGATGCATGACAAATCTCTCTTCTGAGTTCTATGCAATTTTCATTCAAGTTTTCTTCAAATCAAATTGTTTTGCTTTTGTTTGTTTTTTTATCATATCCTCAGTTGGGTTTAAAAACTTAGCAAAGGTAGGAGTCATGAAAATTCCCATGAGAGCAGGTGAGATTCATTCCAGAGACTGTTGCTTTTTTCTCTTAGGAGGTTATTTTGAGCTTTGGTCCCAGGAATATTCTATGGTTATTCAACTTCACATAGAGCTTTTCTCCACGGAATCTGTTCTCACCAAGAGCTATCCTTCTTGGTGTACTATTTTTAACGCTAAACATACTTTTTCTCATTTGTGTGTGTGTGTGAGAGAGGGGGGGGGGGCACTGAAGTGCTTTTGTGGTGAAAGGATTTGACATCACTGTTGCCAGGGAGATGCCCAGTTGTCACATATCCCTGTGAAGTTGCCTACTGAAGTGGTACCCATTAATCTACTCATGGTTGAGTGCTTTTGAACTGCTGGGTCAGAAGGAGCTGGAGTTGTGACAGGAGCCTATAATATCAATGGGTCTCAAACCTATGCCTGCTGATCATCAGCCCATCATTCTAACCTCATGAGCCACCACATTTCTCTTTCTCTTTTTCTCATGATGGAAATGGCACTGTTCAAGGACAATGTTGCATAATCAATCTCTTGGTGAGCTGAACACCTGAATCAACACTTTTCTTTCCTTTCAACAGCAGAAATGTTTTATGGGGAGACTTAATGATAGACTCTGAGTTCTATCATCTTTTGCAATAATTTAGCATCATTATAAATTAAGTCATTCATTCATTCATTCATTCAACTGACTTCCATTTCTTCAAGAACTCAAGTTGGCAATCTTTCTGATCCTGTTTTCCTTCCACAGTGAGCTTAAATTGGGCTAACTGGGAATTAGAACCTGGAACTTTGAAGTGTCAATCCAACATTTTAACAACTCTGCTTCATTTGCTCTTTGTTGTAAATCACTAATATTATGGATTGCCTACACTTTCTCTGCTTACTACAGCAATAAAACACAATAAAAACCTCCAATTTTAAATAGCTTTCTACAATCTCGCCTTTGGGTCTTTGCCATCATGAATAGTATAGTGGTTACAGTTGTATTTGCACAATATCTTTAGTATAGTTATTGTAACCATGGATTTCTGAGTGGACTAGAAAGTATCTGACTTTCTCCATGGGAGCTTTTCATGAAGCTGATACCAAATATTGTGATCAAACTAAAAGTTTATTTTTTTCATGCTGTGTAATACTTTTGGCCACGGAGGGCATGGCTGAGTTAATGAAAGTAGAATGTTGGATTAAATGGAATTTGGTGCAGCCTTCTCCAATATGGAGCCCTTTAAAAACTGGCCACGAATTAGAAAGGATGGAAGGCCAAGTCAGCCTTGAGCCTGGTCAGATTTGAACTGCCAAGTTGCAGGCTGCTGGCAGGCAGCAGCAGTGGCAGTAGTTCTGTATTCTAACCATTGCACCACCATGGCTCATTGTCAGAAAACTGACAGTTTTATACAGGGGAAAGCTTTAGTTTAAACTTATTCAAAGATTATGGAGAGCTTTTATATATATTTTTTCTTACAGCTAAAACACGTTCTCTATTCAGTGGTAAAACAAATATGGTTATGCTTTACTGCTAAAATCAGTTATGTCTATTTCAAAGTGTTGATTTATATCAAGGATGTGCACTGCTGGCTTATATTAGCTGAAATTAGCTTAGCTGTGCTCTATGTTCTCCATAGCAAAACACCAACCATATCTCAGTATTTCTAATGCAGATCTGAATAATGGTATTATTATCAGCAATTAGTTGAGTTCTCTCTCTTTTCCATTCGTTCACTCCTTTTTTAACCCCTCTACTGATTATAATATGAAACTTTCTCCATGCTTAGAACCTAGCTGTAAATATAAACACGCATTTTTATTTTTATTTCTTGCATGAGAAAGTTAAAACCACAAATTATTTCTTCCTTCTCTGGAATGGATTGTGTATGTGCTCACTGAGTTAGAGATACAAAAGTTCCCACACTGGATTTAATGATTGCTCTCTCAAAGAGACCAAATCGAGTGAACCAATTTTCATTTTAATTGAAGTGGTCCATTCTATCTGCTATGTCAGGAAAGAGTGTCATAGTGTAACTCATTATCGGTCATGGACTCCAACTACTGACCTTAAAAATAAGAGCAAATATAACAATTCTTATGACTTGTGCAAACAAAACAGCAGTCTAAATTTAATGCCGAAAAATTCACGTCTCTCTTCAAGGAGAAATCTAGGGGAAATAAAATCTCCCTAGGACAAAATCCTCTACCTTAAAAGAAAAGTGATTTTATGCAGAAAAAGCTAAATAGTCACTTAGTGAAAAATTCAGATGAGGATCATACTAATGTCAGCATCTCTAATAAATGAAAATTAGGCCCCTCTAATATCAGTGTTATATAATACCTCCAGTCTATGAAATTGTGGGGTAGAAATTCTATACCATACATTATATAGTACAACTATGTGTTGGTCATCCTGATCTTTTCAGTTGGATCAGTACAGGGGTGTCAAACTCAGCCCGTGGTGCCCCTGCCAGAGAAAATGGAGTTTGGGAGGGCCACTGTTAGTGGCCCTTTTCACTGGCAGAGGGATGCAGAAGGCTGTCACAGCCAGAAATGGAGCCAGGGGGATGCG